>VXBP01007955.1:0-55126 GCA_013400115.1 Rhinopomastus cyanomelas | reverse complement strand
GCTCTCCAGCCTGTCCAGGTCTCACTGAATGGCAGCACAGTCTGCAGGGGTGTCGGTGACACCACCCAGCTTTGTGTCATCAGCAAACTTGCTGACAGTGTGTGCCAATCCCTCATCCAAGTCATCAATGACTAGATTGAACACGACTGGTCCCAGCACCGACCCCTGGGGCACTCCACTAGATACAGGCCTCCAGCCAGACTCTGTCCCATTGACCACCACTCTCTGACTTCTACCCTGTAGCCAGTTTACAATCCACCTCACTACCTGAAGATCTAGGCCACACTGCCTCAGTTTGTCTGCAAGGATGCTGTGAGAGACCGTGATTGGGTTTTTTTGACCTCTTCAAAGACAAGCTGTCCCAGGATGGAAAATGGAGTGTCTCCTCCCACATTGTGATGTTTTCTAGCCACTAAAAATCCATAGCATGTGTACTGCTGGCACATTAACAGGCTTGCTCTTGGAGTACAGTCGGCATTGGTGTTTGCTTCCCAGCTGTTCCCCCCACTGCAGTGTCTGAGGTTTGTGCCCAGAGCAACATCTGTGCAGACATTTGGAAGTGCCATCTTCTACTCGTTGCCTTAAACTTTGAGCCTGCTAGGAATGTTTTCTCAGAGTATTTTCAGCAGAGAAGTGCAGCTCTAGAAAAGAGGAAAAGAGGCTGTCTGCACTGCTTCAGATGTCATGAACAGCAGAAGGGCCTCGCTTGAAAGTAACGAGCTTTATCCCCGAGGCTGGTTTGTATCAGACTCTAAAGCTTACTGGAGATGTTACTTTTCTAAAGCCCTAGTGTATCCTTCAAGGTTTCCCTCAAACATGACAACCCTCATGTGGACACCAAAGTGCCCTGGCCATTTCAAGCAAGTTAATGCTGAGCTGTAAAATCCAGCCCTTCACAGCCTGATATGTCAGGATATCTCGATGATCCCAGGGGTCTTTTCCAACCAGAGTGATTCTGTGATTATGTGGCTGTGGAAGGTGGGAGTATTGCTGGAGAACTGGGAACAAGCTGGTGGCAGAGCTTGCAGAAGCCTGGCTGCAGACCAGCCTGGGGCACAGCTTGTACTGGGGTATAGCTGTGTGTGAAATCAGAACTTACGATGCTTACTCAGCTTGCTCTGTGATGTTTAGAGTATTATTACGGTACTTTGGTGCTTTTAAACCTGGGGTGTTCACTGAGATGTTTAGAGAGTATTATTTACAGTACTTTTAAACCTCTTTCAAAATCCTGCAGTGTGTAGGACATGGACAGTTTATAAGATGGTTCATGGAAAACAGAGAATGTTAGATCCTGAAGTTTGGGAAGCTTTGAGCCCCTTTGCTGACAGGGGGACTCGGTCAGATGTGCTTCTGTGGCTGCCTGCAAAGCCAGCGCCTGCAGTGCTTTGTCAGCATTTGCACTGGGGCAAGAATCACTCGGTGTTAACTTGCTTGAAATGGCCAGGGCACTTTGGTGTCCACATGAGGGTTGTCATGTTTGAGGGAAACCTTGAAGGATACACTAGGGCTTTAGAAAAGTAACATCTCCAGTAAGCTTTAGAGTCTGATACAAACCAGCCTCAGAGATACAGCTCTTTACTTTCAAGCAGTGGCCCTTCTGCTCATGACATCTGAAGCAGTGCAGACAGCCTCTTTTCCTCTTTTCTAGAGCTGCACTTCTCTGCTGAAAATACTCTTGAGAAAACATTCCTAGCAGGAATGGAAAACATGGCGGCGAGCCATTTGCAGATAAGCACTGCAGAGCAGAAGCATTGCTGTATCGAGTGAAATCTTACCTGTGCAGAACTCTGGGTAGTCTGCTGCTGTGCCCACCCAGCAGCCATGCTCTCGCCCTGGCTTTGATGTCTTTGCATGAAGGAGAGCGCAAGTGTCTGTCCTGCTGAGTTTGGAAAGTGTTTCTAACAAAGAATAATTTTGCAAGACTTGTATTTATATGGAGGTTTGAAAACAGATCTAGTGGTGGAGCCAGCTTTCCTCCCAGCAGTCTAGCACTTCCAGTAAACACTTTCTAAAGGCAATGTGGGGAATGGTCTTCACGTGTTGAGGAAAAGGAATCTGAATTAGTTGGGATGAATTGCGTTAATTTTTCTTTCCTTTCCCGACTGTATGTTGTTCCACGTGACTGTTTCTGTAATAGCTGGTAGAGATGAAGGTTCCCTTGCCAGGAGTTTGAGATTCGGTCTCCGTGGTTGTTGTTCAAGTTAAGATTTATTTCTCGTTAGCCAAACCTGCTCATCAAGCCTCTGAATTCCCCTGCTCAGAGTACATTTCTCCTTGTGTTTTGTCTCTGTTGGTGGCTAATTTATTGTCCAAAAAGGTGTGGTTTGAAGCAAGTACGCTGGAACCGCTGGCTTACTGCCACTATATGTTTTTGCAATGTTTTTTGTCTCCCGGAATGTTTTTCTAGACACTTCAGATGCTTTTCTTTTTTAGTTTGGAGCAATCTCCTTTGACTCAAGGGAGAGAATATCCAGGTACTTGTTTATAGTGAGCTGTAAATGTCAAGAATGCTCCATGAATTGTCTGCAAATGATGTTCCAGAAGTCAGAGTTCCTAGGACTTTTTTCCTCCTTTGAGCCTTCAAAGTCAGCTGTTGAGGTACTTTTTCCCCTCACTCCTCAGAGGCTGCCTCCCTCCATGACTCATTAAGTGGATAAACTGCTGCTTTGGCCATGCTCCTCACTGTAGTGGTGCTGGAGCTGTCGATGCCTGGAAGCAGAAGGTCCTCTTTGCTCCATCTAATGCTAAAGTTGAGACTGTGCGCTCCAAGTGGTTTTGGATGTGTTGTCCCTCAAAAGCCCCTTTTTTTCTTCAGCTGCTCTGTTGAATAAGCCCCAGATGGAAAGCTGGGAAAGCCAAAGTGAAGCCACCCCTCTTCAGCTCTAGCTGAGTTATGATGATCTGTGGTTTCTTGTGGCCTCCCATTTCCTAATTCTGAACAGGGAGATTTGGGCCTCTGGCTTTTCCAGAACTGTTCTTTGCTGCCATGGCAGTGTCCTAAGGGTTGCTTCAGCGCTCCTTGATGGAACAGAAGGTGGCTCCATCCCTGAAGACAGATAGAGCTGATCTCCTTATAATGGTGATTTGGAGCTGGACTGTTCAGCCCTGTCTTAACTTTGTATGTTAACTTTGAGCAGTACTCATCTCATCTATCTTGCAGAGTTGTAGCGCAGAGGTGCTTTCCTAAGCAAGATCTCAGTCTGTGTGTTGTCAGCAAATTGGGGATGGGAGAGGACATAGAGAGACACTGTAGAACCAGGATCTTAAAAACCTTGACTTGTACTTTGTTCAAAAACAGAGTGGGAGTAAGTGGAATTGCAGTGGACCTTTGTGAGCTGCATGATGTTCACAGCAGGGATGGTGTTGCAAGGATGGTGTCTGTTGCTAATCATGGGATAAGTACAGAGAGTTGTCTGCTTATAATATGTAGGACGTGTTTGATACACGTTCGTACTTTGCTGTACTTCTTCCAACCACGTTTTGTAGTAACAATCAGGAGGTGACGGTGCTCTTCTTTGGTAGCAGCTGTGCTTGGTTTCCATTTCTTTGGGAAAAGGTGTGTTTACTGAAATTTAGAGCAAAAATAAATGGGACTGTGTCCTTTGGTCTCTTGTGCTGATGGGCCATGGGGCTGAGAAACAATAAGTGGAAAAATAAACAGCTATGGGTAACAGCACAGCACGTGGCATTCATGGAAGAGTGGCCTGCTGTCAGTTTAGAGCAGTTTTCCTGCTTTACGAAGAGGGGAGCAGTTACAGAGTGCCTGCAGGTTCCTGATGCTCTCACCAGTGTCTCTTCCTGCATTGTGGAACACGAGTTTGCCCAGATCTGTGTCAGAGCTCCAGGCTCCTTTGAGCCAGACCGAGGTAAAGTGTATTTTTGTATTCTGTAAAGGATTCTATTTCCAGCATCACTTTCTGCAAAGAATCTCCACATTGTAACTTACACATAAGCCTTTTCTGTGAAGGGTGGCAAAGCCTATGTTCAGAAAAACAGAAGCAGTGGTGGTGGTTTTGGATTTGCCAGCTGGAGGCTGTCTGGTTTCTTCCTTTAGATGTGAGGATTAGCTTTGGGTGTCTCCAGCGTCTTCCTTGGAGCTTCTGGAATAGTGAGCAGAATGTGAAAAAGGGAACAACAGGGCCTTTAGTTACAGCAGAGGAAAATAGAGTCAACTTGCTTTTTGTAACAAGGCTTTTTTTTTTGCCTTTCCCAGATGAGAAGCCAAAACCAGATCCAGTATTAACACCTCCTTCTCCAGTCCTCAGATTAGAACCTACAGAGGAGAAAAAAGATCAGACTGGCCAGATGACTGAGACCACCTCCGTGGAAACCCCACCGGAACTTCCTCTTGCTCCATCACCAGCCCTGACCGCTCCCGTTGCTGTCGTTGTTGCTGTTTCTAGTAAATCCATGCTCACAGCTGACTCAGAGGAGAAATGCGAACTTGCTTTCCTGAAGGAGGAGGCAGTGCCTGTATCCAGTGCGGCACACTGCACAGACACATCAGACCCTTCACTAGTGGAAGAGGCTGATGCTGAGGTGTACAAGGAGCCCAGTAGTGTAGCATCTAATGATATTCCAGTGACTGCTAGTACTAATCTAATTAATGAAGTGAACGGAGTTAGTGAAAAAGTAACTGCTGCGGAGAGCATAGTAGATGTAGCCCAGATGGAAGCTGCACCATTGACTGTTGAATCGGAGACACCAGAAGCACCTCCAGCAAAAGGGGAAAGTGTGCTGACTGCCAGCATTCTTCCCACTGCTCCCTCTCCTCCTCCCACCCCACCACCCACCCCTCCACCACCTTCTCCTCCGATTTCTGTTGCTGCCATTACCACTACAACTCCTTCTCCACCTCCTCTTCCATCTCTTAGTGCCCTCCCTGTTGTTCAGGGAGATTTAGAAGGAGAGGAGAGCACAAGGACTACCTTTAGTGAAGAGGTAAAAGATACAGAAAAGAAGGAAGAGACTGAAGAAGATGGGCAAACAGAGGAGAGCACAGAGGCTCAAAGTCTAAGTGTGAACAGAAGTCCTGTGCCAGGTAAGCATTTGGCACCAGAGGATGAAGGAAAAGGGACCTTTGGGGGGTTCTTCCATCAGATGTTTCCCTTTCTATCTGCCAAAAAGAAAGTGATGATGCTGTATCACAGTCGTTACTGTGATTGCAAACTGCTGATCTCTGTTTGCAGGGAGAAGACACCCCTTATAATTGTTTGTAAATGAGGTAGATAGCTGGGATATGTGTCCCAGGGCTGGCTGGGTTCATGTCACTGCCAGCGTTTTGCTGTCGCAGTGATCCAGGGCAGCACCTCCAAGTGCTGGTAGTGGGGAGTTCCAAGGACAATGCTGTTTCCCTCAATGTGACTGGTGGCTTTGAGGACCTTTTGCTTTGGATTTATCAGCCTGCGCCTAAACCTAGATTAACATCCAGACTTTGAAGCCCTCTGGCTGAACCTGCTGACCAGGAGGTTCTGGAAATGGGTGTGGTGGGAGTTTTCCAACATTAAAAATGTGGCCTGGGGTTACCAGATTTGGGCAAATGATGTGGATCTTTAAGGCTCTTCCAAGCACCTGAAGTCCTGAGTGTCACACACCTCCGTCTGCCCAGCCTTCTTTAACAGTCATCTGGTTTCCCTGTGCAAAAAGTAACATGAGAGCAGAATTTCACCTTCTCTTTGCTCAGCGTGGCTGTTTTCATTCCACTGTTCCTGAAATTTCCCAAAAACATGGTGATTTTTTCAGGAGGTGTAAGGACTTGTTATGGATGACTGAAAAATGAGATTCCTGTAGGTGCCTTTTCAGATTGGGCTGTTTCTCTGGGTGGTGCTCTCTGCCTTTGGGTTTGGTGTCCTGTCACGTCCCTGGTCTATATTTAATGGATTCACATAAGCACTGCCTTTTTTGCTGTATTTTCTGTAAAAAATGTCTTTTGTCTCAGGACTTCCTGGAAATGAAACTGGAAAAGAAGTTCAATGAGTTACTTGTGTTTAGCTGCTGGAGGGAGTAAGATTGTGGCTGTTGCGGACACCTGGCAGTAGTAAAGCACCTGAATGTGTCGCGTCTTTACACCCTGTTCTGCTGTGATGCTGAGGGTGTTCATTTAAATCATACGTGCAAGAAACAGAGGAGGAGCAATAGGCTGTGATTTGTATTGTGGAGGGTTTTTTACAAAAAGGAACATGTGACATTGGGGGGGTTTGTTAGTTTCTTCTTCCACAGGCAAGCAGTGGATGCATAGTGGGGACATCTTGGGCTACATTCTGCTGTGGATTGGATGAAATGAAGGACTCAGCCTGGCCTTGTTCTGTATTTGTGTAATGCTGTGCTAGGTCAGTGTGCTAGAACTTAAATAAAATCCTGTGTCTAGGGAAGATCTGAAAGATCCCCTCACTGTGCCAACCACAGAGGGCTGTTGTCTGTTTATCCTTCTCAATTTTGATTTTGCTTGGGTCGTTTTACTACCCTGGCACTTGTTCTGTCTGGCTGAGATATTTGATAATGCCATTTAATTTTCTTAGGAAGTAGACAAATGTGACTCTTCCCATAAATAAGGTTTTACACAGCAAGGTTCCAGAGTCTTGGGATTCAGGGAAACCTCTGCTCTTTTTCACTGGCATCAGTTCTCCGCCAGATTTCCAAGGTCAGAGGATGTCTGCAGGAGCACCTCTGTTGTGTTCTTACTTTGCAGTAATTGGAGTGTGCTTCTGGCTTTACTTGCTGTTTTATACTAAATACTCTCTGCTCTGTGTCTGCATGAAGAAGGCAGCGATTTTCGTGGTTCCATCTGTGTCTGGTAGTAGCTGGTTCACTTGCAGCCTCATTGCCCTTGCTTACAGATTCCTACAAAGTAGGTAAGATTGGGCGAGTTTCCAAGCACAGAACTCACCCAGTCAGAGAACTGCAGGTTTTTCACCCTGTGAGCAGGATGGTGTCCCTGGGTCCATGGTTTCTTGCTGCTGACTGTGTCTCTGTTCTGAGCATCCACCCAACATGCAGGGTTAGACTAGATGCACTGGCCCTGTTGTGAGTCTGCGGGAAGGCCTCACGCGTGCCTTCCCAGGAGTGATGAACTTGAGGTTTTCAGGGTGGGCAGACGTGTTACCTGCAAAGGACAAGATCTTTAGAAATGAATTCCAGCTTTAGAAATGAATTCCTGCTCCTCCTCTTTGCAAGGAAAAGCATGTCTGTGTTAATAAGGTAGGAACGTGGCTCTCTGCATGCAGTCCTTACTAAAGGTGCTGCGCCAGTTAAAATTCATCAGTGACACAGTTGCTTTTGTTGCTAAATTCATTCTTGTCTCTGGGAGCTTTGCTGACTGTGGTGACAGACCAGCACTGCTCAGAGAACCACACCAGAAATACTGTGTTAGTGGAGTGGCATTTCTGAAGAAGGTGGCGCGTTCAGAGGCTGGAAAGCTTT
Organism: Rhinopomastus cyanomelas; assembly: GCA_013400115.1. Taxonomy (NCBI): domain Eukaryota; kingdom Metazoa; phylum Chordata; class Aves; order Bucerotiformes; family Rhinopomastidae; genus Rhinopomastus; species Rhinopomastus cyanomelas. Next base: position 47,707 of record VXBP01007955.1, on the reverse strand, counting down.
AGGAATTGCTCTGTCTGCCCAACTTTGATGAGATCTTTGTATCGTGGCTTACCAGAGGCAAAGAGGAAAGACAAAGATTGGTGTCTGTCCCAGGCAGAACACCAGGGAGCACAGGAAGCCAGGAGAGCTTAATGTGCATTGGTTTCAAAGGGCTGTGCCTTGCAGAGCTAATTTATGAGATGTTTCGATATAAAATAGCCCAGCTGACTGTCAGGCCCTGAGTTTCCTAGCTGTTCAGGCTGCGACAAACAACTTGGGGCAGTCGGTGGGAACACCTTGGAGAAATAGCTCCAGCACCCAAAGCTGGAGGGATGGAAACCGAAGTCAGGGATCACCTTTTTCTGGATTGGCTGCAGCAGCAGCACTTGAACATATTTTCTTTCCTGCGAGCTGTAAGGCAGTGGTGAGTGTTTGCTTTGTTTTTTTAATAGCAAAGAAAAGCGCGAGGTCGGGTCTTACTTTATCCTGAGTAGCTGGCACCCACATCAAGAGGAGACTGCCTTCTGTGTCTCAGTTGGTGAGCTGTGGGGATCTACAGGATGTCCCACTGAAGAATGTGATGTAGCTGGAGAAATGGGCTAAGGTAGCACAGGGTCTGCTGTGCCCATTTCTCTGGTGGTGGTGAAGTCACCAGGAGCCAGGTCTGGGATAGGCTGGTAGTAAGGGTTTTGTTGCTCTTTGTAGTCCTGATGTGGATCAGTTCTGTTGCTGCTGTTGTCTCACTTATTTTTGTAAGATAAACAGATCTTGCAGGCAGCAGTACACCAGTGCTGCTGGTGTCCTCTCTCCAATGGTGAGCAATTACTGCACAACACTCAAAGTGGGCTGAAAGCAAGCTCTGGAAAGATGTGTATGCAGGCAGAGATGAGCCTCCATGGGAGAGCAAATAGGGTGATCAGAGTGTGCACAAAGGTGCTTCATGTAGGGGGACAAGAAGATTGAAAGACCAGAAGTGTCTGAAGTTAAACTAGATGTATTACCTCTTGGTTTCTCTATGGCTCATGTTGTGCCTCGCAGCTCAAACTGGATTTTCAGGTAGGTTTTCATCAAAACTAACCTTAATTTTCTAAACCTGCATTAGTGTAAATTCTCCTCTTGAGTCAGTCCCTGCAGTATAAATGATAATTCAACAGAAAAAGAAAATCTGAAGTGTGCTATTTAAAGGGGGGAAGAACCAAGCAATGTCTCTGGAGATCTTCTGACTTACTTCTGTCAGCCCTGGAGTGTGGGTGGGTGTCAGTGCAGAGTGACAGGTAGCAAAACTGTGGGGCACAGCACAGGTGCTGCCGTGTCTGGACATGAAGGGCAGGTTTCTGGCAAGCATCTTCGTTAAGGGAAGCCCCAAATCAGAACAATTAGCCACATGATAAAACAAGGCAGAAGAGACTTGTGACCGTACTGAGCCTCCCAGACATCCTTTACAGAGCTTTCTTCTGCCACAGATAAGTGAAAAAATACATTATTGAAAAGCACTAACACTGATATCCTGACAGCTGGGGAAGAAAACACCCCAAACTTTTGGCAGTGCCTGACCCTGAGTTGATTGGTGTTTGTAAGTGAAGCTTTCCTTTACACAGCAGATGTTTTTCATAATGTAGTTTGAGCTTGAGTGGAGTGGAATTCTGTCCAGTTAAAAACTCGGGGGCTGTTCAGTTGAATTACTTGGCTATGCAGTGTTTGGATCATTACTTGGCAGCCTCCTGAAGAAATCCGCCCAGAAGCATGGAAGTCGCATGGCCAAACCAGCATTGTGCCACAGCTGCAGGCCTTGATGTCCAGCCTTAAACCAGCAGGTTGACTTTCGGAAAGCACTAAATTTTCATGAAATCTTAGAAGATTTCATGGTAGAGGGAATTGTGGAGCCTTGCTTAGGTCCACACTTTGCCAGATCATCAGAACTACACCGTGTGGCCACCTGGCCCTTACCCGACACTGATTTCACCCCAAGGCAGTGAAGATAATTCAGCAACTCTTGTGAGGCTACAGCAAATCCCTGGCTGCATAAAGTGAAGTTGTTTTGTGGTCCCTCCCTGCTTGACTATTTTCTCCGTTCTCTTCTGAGCCCCAGGAAATTGAGGGGCTCTGCTTCTGAGTTTCTTCACAGGGTGCTGTGGTGGGTGGATGTTTTGACAAGGCTGTAACACAGCCCAGGGAGCATGGCCATGAGTGGAAAGCACGATTTATTAGTATTGGATTCTGCACAGCGGAACGATAAGTCGATGTAATTCATTACATAACTCATCACCGTCGAGGCAAAGGAGACTACTTCTGACCAGAAATATCCTGAAAGAAAATCCGGGGGTAATGAGGAAGTCCGGAATAAAAGGAAAACTCATCCAGATCTACTATTCATTCAACTCTGAGTCTACCAGCTTAAGTCCATTATCAGCAAAAGCCTGTCCACAGAGAGGGAGAATCCTGTCAGGAGAGGCAGCATGACTCTTACCTCCCTCCTGGGGACCCTCTGCAAGCAGCCTGTCTCTTGTACTGTGCTGCTGCTTCACCAGTTTCCTCCTTGAGGTCAAACCCCTAACCCGTTGTCAGCTGAAGCCAAACACCCAGATTCTCTCAAAGTTGCTGCCTCTGGGAAGGCAGCCAGGGAATGTTTTCCTCTGCACTCCCCCACGAGAATCTGGATGTTGCCAGTCTCACAGGAAAAAGGTATCATCCATGGGTCAACCTCAGTTCTTAGCCCTTCAGTGGGGCACGTGGGACTTCGGGAAACACAGATGAGGTTTCCAACTGCTTCTTGAACCATCAGTTCTGTAAACAACAATGAATATTTGAATTACACTCTTTTTATCATTGATCTTTGCTTTTGTGATGTTAACATGGAGATGAAAATATTTTCTCAGTGCCTGTGGCTCCTGTTGTGCTTTGGGTTGGATCCAGCGTGTGGAGTGTCGTGATTCCCGCAACCTACCATGTTTCTGTTAGTCCACAGTCACTCTCCAAAGAGGGAGACGCTGCTAAGAAGCTGCTGAGACTCCTACACAGCGTTTGTGGTAGTGGGAACATAAACCCGGTTTTGTCTTTGTCCACAGGGACAAAACAAGACATAATATTAACACTCTTTTTACATATCTGTTACTGAAGACCCTTTCCAAATCGTATTTATTGGGATAAAAGAAGTGCATGCTGTGGTTTTTCTGTGGTATCTGCTGGAAACCAAAGGCTGGAGTTGAAAAGCTGTTTGCAGTAAACTTCAGTCACAGTATCAACCCTGTTTGCGCCCCACGTTAAACATGCGCCTGCGCCTGGGATCAGAATTCGAATGGGTGGCACTTGAAGCAAATTACGAGCATATTGGATTAATGGGTTTGTCTCCTCCTAACGTATTGTGTGGTTTCTTTTATCCTTTGTGGGGAAAGGGATTAGAATAAATCACTGCTCATCTTAGAAGAAAGATTATTCAGGTTTTCTTTGAATTGCTTGGTCAGGGAAATTAATGAATGGTGGAGCTGTTAACCCACTTTTAAACTGCAATATAAATCCAGCGCGGGAGAGGCAGCAGTGCTGCAAGGTTGAAAGAGTTGTCTTTGCGGATGAGGTATTGGAATTGTTGATGTTTTTGTGATTGTTGTCCAGATGATGGTTAATTCTTAAAGTAGTTCTTGAGAGAAATATGTAGCAAACAACCTCCTGGCCAGTACTGTGAGAGAAATTCAGTTTTCGTTTGCCCTGTGTGATCCTTATGCTCTTGTTAATAAACTCCTTGCTAGCACAAGTACCATTTCAAGCTCAAATGAGTGACTTGTAAAACAGTTACCAGGTTTTATTGTCACAGAAGCCATTGTGTTGTTGCTGCATTGAGACAAGAAGTGGTCCGGTCCAGCTGAGTCCTCCTCAAGCCTGTGACTACTTCATTTTCTTGTATGTAAAACCATCACAGGAGAAGGAAATGCCTCACCCACGGGCAAATCGCCTCTGTGTAATGTAGTATTGTAATCGATGTACACTTACATTGCAGCCCAAACAGCTGTAACTGCACCAAAGACATGGAAGAAACCAAAAGACCGGCCCCAAGCCACTGAGGAAGTGATAGAGGCGGAAATGGCGGTAAGAGGGAGCCACAGTCTTGTTTTATCCAAATTTAATGACTGTGTTGCTCTCTTTAAACTCTATTTTAGATGCGTTGCTTCTTAATGGTCTCCTAAAGTCTCCAGCGCAGACTTTCTGGGGGACAGCTGTGATTTCCCCAGCACGTTAGTGTACTTGCAGTTGAAGCTTTTCAGTTTTCTCCTTTCTTGCTGATGTAATGACTCCCAGTATTCAGAAATGTGAAGTGCTGTCCTTCCACTGGTAGATGAGTGGATTCCATGCTGTGGTGCTGTCCTGTTTGGGTCCTGGGTTGCCACAGTGAGATTGGGCAGGTGTGTCTGCTGTACGGTGATGTCACGGCTAAAGGTTGGTTTTCCTGATGCCCTCCTGATGGTGAGGTGAAGAAAATGTTGACGTGTTCAAGCAAAACCACTTGGACAGGAATTAGAGGAGTAATGGAAATCTCCCTGGCTGTGTGTGGTGGGAGTACTGCAGGAGGAACCTCTTTGTTTAATGTTTGGGGTAAAATTTGTGTTAGAATAGATTACAGAGGCGGTAAGAGAGTAAAAATGTGACAAATCAAGACTGCTGTTTGCATGTGTAAAAGCTGGTGGCAGATGGGTGTGATGCTTCACTCCAAATTTTTCTTCAGTTAGTGTGCCTCTGCTGTTTTCTCCACAAGTCCCTTACACAAATATCCACTCTAAAAGCCTGTTGTTGCAGAGTAGATCTGGGGTCCAATGGGCCGTGCTTGATCCTTTGTGTGAGCAAGTGCTTGTAGTTTGTACTCAAAAGAGTAGATAGGCTCCTTCGTGTACTATGGGAGGTATTGAAGTGCCTACCCCTGTGTGTTTTTGGGGGAATAGATGCTTGAAGCACTCATGTGCAAGGTATCCCACTACAGGAGCTGCTCTGTGCATTGGAAAAGCTGATGAGTGGGTAATCTGACAAAATTAAAAGCATCCTTGTACTGGTTCCAAGCCAGTCATCATTTATTGAGGAGTCTTGTCTCCTGTACCATTTTCATCAACACTACTTTTTCCCTTGAAAGATCTGCAAAAGGCATTTTAGGATGTGGTACTCTCAGGTAGGGAGGCAAAAAGATCAAAAACCTCTTTTAGAGCATCCACCATGAAGTCTTTAATGCTTGAGCATATTGGGGTTTCTCCCAGGAGAAGTGCATTCCCATTGCCTCCTCTGTCTGAACGTGGAATAAGATTGTGTTCTTGGAGAGGTCAAAAATTAATGGCCAGGGATACTAGTAATGCTTTTTCCTGAGATGCTTGAATTGTGGTTGGGTGTCATGTTGCTTTCTTTACTGGGGTGTGCTCCAGTTAGCGGGGTGCATTTAAAGGCAGGATCCTTTAAGAAAGCTGTCTGGGGAGCTGCAAGATTGGAGAACAGTACCCTTGGCTGTCTAGCCTGGGATTGGTCATGGATGTTATGCTCTAGGGCCTAACAGTTCTTTCTGTCCCGTTCCAGTAGCCCCTGGGGACTTCATGGGCAAACGCTGAATCTCTCCAGTTGCACTGGTGATTATCTGTGGGTTATTTCTGGGTAGTGTTTTTGTGCGTTTCTGCACTGTGATGCCATAGGAATAGATGAAGAGCTGCTTTGTGAGCTTCAAGTGTTGGCACGGCATTTTTAATGTCACCTGTCTTTCATCTCTGCTTCAGCCTAAAGTAGAAGAGGAACTTTCAGGTGATAAAGTACTTGAATCTGAGCAGAAGAAAATAAGCCATGGGTCTCAAGTGGAGACAGACGCCTTGGAACTTAAAAAAGCAAAACCTGTGGAAGAAAATGGGGAGCAAAATGTGGAGCCTGTGCGTAATGGTGCTGAGAGCGTTTTGGAGGGAGAAGAAACTGATGCGAACTCAGGCTGTGCAGAGAGCTCCAGCGAAGGGCCCACGTACCAGTATAAACCAGGTAAATCCCTTTCCAGACTCTCATGCTCATTTCTGCCTCCCTCCTTTGAAGAGTACCAGCAAACCATGCAGCCTCTGTGCAGAGGGAAGGGTGATTCCAGGGGTGTGCTGGAAAGGAGAGGTGCCATGTTTGGTCCATGAACCAACAGGCTCAGAGACCTTTTCAGGGAGCACGAGAGGAAAGTTGTTTTTTGTCTTGCCGGAGGTAATGAAGAGAAAATCCCAAGTTCCCTGAATTTATTGCACGTGTGGGTGTTGGCTGCGAGTGTGCGGTTCTTCAGCGTCTGTGTTTACAGTCCTTTTGTTGCTGGTTAGCACTGGATACTGTCTACTAAGGGGTATTTCTGCCATTTATTGAGGTACTTTACTTGTAGACCTGAGCCTCTATTCATTCACCTCATTAAGAGAGACCTTGAGACTTACTGATTTTTAAGCCATTTCTTATGCAGGGGAAGCTCCCTCAAAATAAGTTTTCTTAAGAGATGAGAAGTTAGAGAGTATATAACAAAACAAGGAGGAATCATGAGGGCCTGGGCAAGGAGCACCGAATGGTTGCACTGTGCGAGCAATTTCCATGCTGCTTTGTTCCGACACAGACCTGAGTTGCTTTTCCTGTATTAATTTGTTGCTATCACATTGTTAGGGAAAAGTGCCAGAGACCTCTTGGTACGTTATGACACACTTCTGGTATCTTACCTACTCATGTGGGTAAGATGTTGAGCACATCTTGAAGTTAATCCATAATTCATCAGCCATCTTGCTGAAGCATTCAGTGCAGTTGGATCAATCTCAGTCAGTTCTGGGACATCCTTTTGCTTCATTGGAGGGGTTGGATCATCTCGTGAAAAACAGCAGCAATTGGACTTGTCTACTGCAAAGCAGACCCTGCGCCTTGGTGTGTTAATCCTTCATTTCAGCTCTGCTCTTTCTAAAAAGAGGGATTTTCGTGTATTGGTCGAACAGCGGAGAGATTACATTTGATCCCAGTCTGTCCCCTCGCTGGGGTTTCAGGCAGCCTGTCTGTGATGCTGCGCAGCTGCTCTTCATCTTAAAGCAGCTTGTTGAGATCTTGACTGGAGAAGGAAGCTGTACATATAGACTGTTTCTTGTTGCAGCCAGCGCGTTTCCATGATAAATGAAGAGTGGTGTGGCACAACAGCTGGCTGGGAATTCTGGCTGAGATGCAGCTACTGACCAACCAGACTGTTTTCTGCACTCCTTTATCCCAAGGCCCTGTAGAAGTAAAACTGCACAAAGAGATAAGAGTTGTTATCACTGTTGAGTATCTTCATTCCTAGTCATTGAACCAAATCACCTGAAGTACGTTCTTGTTCATGGCCTCTGCAGGGACAAGGATGGTGAGAATCCAGAGACCCTAGACTCAGTGATCAGGGACTGAAATAGATGACAGAAAACCTTAACGGCAGACCTGAACAGCCGGGTAAATGCAAAACAATGTCATTTAGCATCAGTGGAATACAAAAGCAGCATCTCTTGCAGCTGTTTTCCTTCAGATGAAAATGTGCTGCCTGCTCAGGGGCCTGACTAGTCAGCCTAGCTGCTGAGTGAGTTTGTGTTTCCTTTCCTGTCTTCAAACAAACTGCAGCCAGCGAAGAAAACCCCATTCTGTAGAACAAGTCTCATGAGGAGTGGCTGAGGGAGCTGAGAGAGGTGGGTGTTGGTCTCTTCTCACAAGGAACAAGAGACAGGAGGCAAGGAAATGGCCTCAAATTGCACCAGGGGAAGTTTAGGTTGGACAGTAGGAAAAACTTCTTTATTGAAAGGGCCATCAGGCCTTGGAACAGGCTGCCCAGTGAGGGGGTTGAGTCGCCATCCCTGGGTGTGTTTAAAAGTTGTGTATATCTGGAGCTTAGGGGTGTGGATTAGTGGTGGGCTTGGGCAGTTGAGTTGATGATTGGGCTTGAGGATCTTGAAGGTCTTTTCCAGCTTAAGCAATTGTTTGATTCTGTGCTGTCGAGTGTATCCCTCCCCTTGGTGCCTTCAAAACAAAGTACAGTTTGGTTATTTCCCAGGCAGCTGTAGACTCCTCTTCCCTTGGATTTACCAGGAACACGTCTCAGAGAGCGGAGGTTTTTGTCAGCTATGAACCTCAGGCACCTTCTGTTCTTACAGAGCAGTGGAAACCCTTGGACCCAGAGGGGAAGAAGCGGTATGACAGGGAGTTCCTGCTGGGTTTCCAGTTCCTGCCTGCCTGTATGCAGAAGCCGGAGGGACTGCCTCCCATAAGTGAAGTGGTTCTTGACAAGGTGAGAGGAGAGCCAATAAAACAGGTGCGTGCATTTTCTCATATTACTGAAGTTTTCTAACGTGTGGTGTGTTCCTCGACCGTTTTGATGCAGACTACGTTTGGCATGGGGAAGCACTTGGCTGATGAAATGTCACAAAATTCTTCAAATAGAGGCACTGGTGCTTAACAAAAATGCACAGCTGATTTAAAAGCTGAAGTGTTTGTACTGTTCTTTGTCTGGATTAACTTATACTGGGCTATTACTGAAAGTTAAAATGATATAGCCATGAAGACCTGAGGATACAGCAAAGCCAGAGATGTCTTTCATTAGCTTGGTTCTGTGGGTGGAAAGCAGAGACATGCTTCTGGACAAACTGTTTTTGGTCTGGATCGGTTGTGTCTCTATTTATGAGCTGAGTTAATGAGAGATCTTTCAAACCTTGACAGTCAAGAAGTTGGGTGATTTCTGTCCAGCCTCAATACAGAGGTGGTTTTCTCTACTCTGTGTCTGTGTACTTCGTTTTGCAGAAGACGGGCCCAGGTCACTGTAATTTTTCTTTTTTATTTCCTCAAGTCTTGCTCAGCCTTGACATGTTTCTGAACTCTAGCTCTTTCCTTGGCAGTCACCTGCAGAGGACAGATTTTCAATTAAGTGTTTTTTTTGTGTGAGCATGGATGCATAAAAAGGACATGGTTTGTTAAAAGCAGGAGTTGAACGTGGATGTTACAGATTGTTTGTAGACACGTGAATGTTCGTAGCTGCAGCACGTGAACAGGTCCTGTTTGTTCTGCTCCACAACACAGGTCAGTCAGCCAAAATTGCCGCTTCGAACTCTGGACCCTCGGATATTACCACGAGGACCAGACTTCACTCCAGCCTTTGCTGATTTTGGGAGGCAAACCTCTGGTGGAAGAAACGTATCTGGAAGTGTGAGTGTACCCCAACTTGCTAATTTAAAAACTGGCCTTAACACCAGCAAAGTCCATCCTCACACTTCTGGGTCTCTGCCGATGCTCCAGTGGTTTTGGGTTTAGCAGCATGAATGCAAGGGTGATGTTTTCTTAGCTGTCAGAATTTAGGCAAGTTAGAAAAAAGTTGTGGATGTTTGTAACCGGTATGTATTGGTCTTAAATGGATTTGCTGTCCTTCCCTTTTTTCTCTGCATGAGAGGCGTGGAAACGTTTCCTTGCTGAGGACGTGGCAGTGGTGTGTGTGCGAACGTGCATTTCTCATATAGCGCATGTCGTCGCAGGAATCTGTTCTACAGAATGTACCAATAGAGCAAACAGATTTCACTAACCAGAAAAAAGCTAATATGTGAAGTGCCTGTCTATGTTCTGGCTTCTTCACGTGTTGCTTTGCTTCAGTTAATTTATTCGTTGTCTTTGCCTGTGCTTTTGTTTCACTCTCTCCTCTTTCCCCTGTGTCTGGCTTTGCTCACACTCTGAACTTGCCTTCGCTGTCCATTGTTCTTGGGCACGGGTGCCCCCAGCGTGATGCTGCCCAGTCTGTTTTCCAGCTGGAGGGCAGGAGCTGCTGCTGTTAGGTGTAATCATTGATTTTTCATCTGTCTATCAAGATATATCCCTTGTATCCATCTCAGTAGGTCTAATCACATCACTGTCATTTGTCTTTCAAAACTGCTGGTTTCAGAATAGTTTCCTGAACAACCTCCCCTTCCAAATGTGCGGGTTTCCAGGATTCTTGGCATCAAACAGGGTGATTTTGAGCTGATGTGTTTCTGGTTTGATACTAGCCTGATGGCTGGTGCCTTGATTCAGGGGGGCATGTCCGTGTCTTGGAGTAGCTTCAGTACCACAGTTTCTTCTGGAGCACCACTCGGTCCTGAAACTCTTGATGCTGCTTGAGGTCTACAGCGCTTCTTAGATTTAGGACTTGAAGGTTGTTTTCCAGCACCTTCTCTCCTGTTGTGCGCTGAATGTCCAAACCCCCTCAGCACTTTGGTAACGCCCTTGTCACTCTCTCTTTCCACAGGCCTGCAAAGTGCAGAGCAACCCTGGATTGCCTTCCCTGGCTCGGTGCAGTTCCCCAGCATGCCCTCTCTTGGTCTCGCCTCACCCACCATTGAGGAACCTGCCGATAGGGGTAAGCCTAATCCCCCCCATCTCTCCCCCATCTTTGCACCTTTTTGTAGAGTTGTCTTTTTCCCTAACACCCGCTGTTGATAAAGAACAACTGGCAGAAAACTTTACAAAAAGGTGCAACCGTGTTTAAGAAAAACCAAACAAACCCAAAAAAACAAGACTTGCATTGTACCCCTCTAGGCAGTCTTCAGTGGTGGGTGGGACATCACCAGCTGAGGGCATGCTGGGACGTTGGCCTGAGCGGGATCCGCGAGGGGTCTGCACTTTGCAGACCTGTCGAAAGGGGGAGAAAAGGTAAGTCCCGCTTACCCCGTTCATTTGGAACATTCAGCACATAACATGCATCTTACATATGCGCCTTCCCAGAGCAGAGCCTTTCTTTGTGGTTTTTCTCTCCAGGAGGGTTGGAAGCTAACACTGTTAAGGAAGCTCTGCTGTCTGGTCATGTCGGTGCTTAGAGGATGAGAGAGTTCTCAGCCCCAAGCAAGATCAGACGATGCGTCTCTGTAAAGCATGGCAGAAATCTGTGTTACCGCTCTGTCCACTTGGTCATTCCACCTCTGTGCAGGCTGTGCCCATGAACCATGAAAACCCACTGCCTCTTACTTGTCCGTGAAGTGATGTAGAGGTGCTCGGCCCTAACAGGCTTTTGGCATATTCAGAATCTTTTGGTTTGCTTTCTTGGCTTTAGTCTTTTGCTTCCTCCTTATTGCTTCATTGTGTTGTGTGACTGTTTTTGGAACCAGCAACTTGCATCGAATGACACAAGGGCTGTACCTATGCAGGAACAAAAGACACCTGACAAATGCTTTTTGATGGAGGCATCAAGTTAGACTAGAGTAGCAGATGATGAGGTGCAGAGAAGCAGTGTTGGAGAGGACTGGTCCATCCCCGTGTGCCAAGGTGGGATGCTCCTACTTTTATCGTCCTGGAGAGGTGGTAGAAGCTCAAGTCACCTCTATTCTTCAGCTTCTCTGGAATACAGAATGCTTCTAGCACCAAACGTCAATTTAACCATCATTTGAAGTTGTTGTAGAGGGGGAAGCAGCTCCGTGATTTCTTTTTTAAAACGTTACAGTGACTTGTGTCCCAAGAGTAGAAGTGGACCGTGAGCATCAGGTCAACACTGTGCTGCTGTGAGTTTGGGGCTCCTCTGCGGGAGGATTGTCCCCATGTCTTTGTGCTTTCCTTTTCTCCTGTCTTCCATCCCACAGTAATTCAGATTAATGCAGTAACATCTGGGAAGACTTCTCGGTGCCTTAGGTGTAAAATACCATTTCGTTGTAAGCTAATCGCAGGTAATCGCAGGTGCTATGGAGCCATGAACGGTCACTTGGTCAAAAAGGAGGCTGTGCTTGAGCTCAAGCCTCTAACTTGCTGGTTTGTAAACTCAGAACTAAAATAATCAGGTGTTTTTCTGTTAGAAGTTGTATCCCGAGTGGTATTTTATTAGACATTCAAAGGAGGCTGCTGCTCACTCCTTTTAAAATCTGATCAAGCTGTTTGAATCAAGCTCTTTCACAGATACTAGCAAAATGCAGCCTTAAAGTCTTTATTCTGTTCGTGCACCCAAAGGTCTGTTCTTGGAGGCAGCCAGGCCCAAGGAGCCCATGACACACTGATACTTGGCAGATGTACAAGTGCTCCTGGCACCCATCTGGTTTGCCAGGGAAATTGTCACCTCCCCAGTGTGACGGTTGAGTTTCGAGGTGTACTAGAAGCTAATGTGTCGGCTTTGCATGGACCCGTGCCCCTGCAGCTCCTTGTGTTGCAGCCTGGATGCCATTCGGAGTTTGGAATAGAGACGGGTCGGCCACAGTTGGCCTCTCATTGGCTTTGCCCAGTTCTTGGGGGGAATGACCCCAGACATTTTCATTTTCAGGGCTCGCTGCCAGACTGGTTAGCGCACTCCCTAGGCGGTGTGATTTGGTCCAGTGCCCATGGCTGAAACCAGTCACTTTTCTGTTCCTGTGTGGCTCTTCAGCTGGAGGGACATTTCTTCCTCCCACGGCCACACATGTGCAGCCTGGTTAGACCCAGGGCAGCACAGTTGTGTGGAACTTTGCCAAACCAAAGGTGAATGTCCCAATGCCCTGGGGCAGAGCAGACTTTGCTGTGTCACACTGATGGCAGTGGAGGGCTCCAGGTGGCAGCGGAGGGGGTTGTGGGAGGGTTGGACTGCTGGTTGAGGAAGCTGTCTAACACACAAGAGCATCAGAAAGGTTCCCTGTTGTTGCTGTCTTGTTCCACTGTTTGTTTGTCAGGGTTTGGGGGGTTGTGTCACACTTGTGGCTTCTGCTCAGAATAGCTTTGCTGATTGGATGGAATATTTCTGTGTGTGCCAGCAGGGTCTGAATGCTGTTGGTGGAGCAGCTCGCTAACGCACTGCATGCATGCCCTCTTCTGTGTGTCACACTGGTGGATGAGGCACACCGTGGCATGAGGTCCTTTTGACAGCAGCATGTTATCTTGCTGTTATGCTGTAACGAAGACTAGTGGTGATTATGGCCATGTGATTTCATTGGCGACACACCTCTATGTCGTCAAAGCCAAGCAGTTCAAATCACAGATCCAAGCTCCTCCCTTTAAGAAGGATTTTGGGTTGTAGTAACACAAAACCAGGTCTGGGGCTCATGTATGGCACAGTAGGCACCAGCTAAGTGCATTTGCCTCTGTGTTCAGTAAAGCTGTTTCAATAGCTGAGATGGTTTTGCTTCTCTGCTGCCCTTTGAATCCCTCTGTTGAGCAAAGCAATGATTTAAATGGCCCATCTTTCACTTGGAGGTCACCTACTGCCTGCTGGAGGTTGCCTCCACTCCCACTTGTTGTGAAGAGTAACAGGGATTGCTAATGGAATTTTGTTGCTGTGCTAATTTTTATGTTGAGGTTGAATGTAATAACATTGAGTTCAGATGCATGAAGAAGCGCAGGGGGAAAATAACTTCCTGACAACATTTGATGCCTGTAGTTTTTAATCAGAAGTTACCAGGTGAGGGGGAGTTTGAGGATGTCTTGTGCCCTGTCACTTGTACTGCTGATAATATGCTCCTCAGTTCCCATGGTTTTCATTTGCTGAGGTGAGAGGAGCATCATGTTATACTGTTTTGCAGAGAGGTTGTTGATGTGCTTCCAGAGTACTGCATTCCCCTTTCTTCTAGGAAACTTCAGAGAGGTTAATCCATACCTGTTGGTATCTAGATTTCTACAACGCAGACGTTGCACTCATGCTCCATTCAGTGTGTTTTGTGTGATTCCTGTCTCAAAATAGCTCTGTTTGAAGCCATCTCCAGTAAAACCTAACATGTTGGGCACAGCTGCTAATTTATCATTACCTGATTGCTTGAAGTACATCCTTAAGAATTGTACTTCATCCTTAAGTAAGCCTTTGCTGTAATGTCTCACCCAGTTTGTGGCTTTCAAGGGTCTGTTTTGGTCAGTTGGGTTCAGCTCAGCAGCATCCAGAGTATCAGCAGTGCACGTAGACAGTGGTCATCCCACACCTGCTTCGGGAAAAACTGCCTGGCAGAAGTGTCTTTGGTGTCCTCATGTTCTCTCTGATCAACCTAGGCCGGTGCATTGAGTCGAGGGAGTCCTTCCAGTCCTAAAAGCAGCTGCTGGTTGTTTGTGTTGCCGTCAGCGGGTGTTGGCATTGTGCCCTGAAGCATTTTAAACCCTGAGAGTTTAAAAGGGGGTGTAACAAGAAATGTTTTTGTCGTAGTTGTTGAATGTTGGGCCAAGGAGATCTCAACCAGGCCAGAGGAGAGAGCCCAGGAAGATCATCACTGTGTGTGTGAAGGAGGATGTGCATCTGAAGAAGGCAGAGAATGCCTGGAAGCCAAGCCTGAAGAGAGAGAACCAAACTGAGGACCCGGAAAATGTCAAAACCCAGGTGAGAGCACGAGCGAGCGCTTCTGAGTACAGAGGGGGAGGATGTTTGCTGTTGCGCAAAACAGTAAGAAAGAGCAGTTAATTCTGATTTGAATCGCGGCTTTCCTCTACCATGACTCTTTTCTTTTTCATGTGTTTATTCCTGACCTGGGGTTCATGTGTTTATTCCTGACCTGGAGTTTAAATGGCAGTCCTGAATTTTAAGCCAGTCTAAACAGGGAACACCAGACAACTGACTCTTCCAGGGCTGTTTGTTTATTGCTGTTTTACTCAAATATTTTGATCTCCATTCTGAAACAAACAACCTTAGCCTTCCAGTACAGACCTCGCTTTTCATCCCCTTTTTGATTCTGTTTCTGTACTGAACCTCAACAGGATGTGGTTCCTCAGGCATACTCCCTCAGCTTGTCCTGCTCAGCCCCACAGCAGTGTCCCTGAAGCTTTCTCTGTCTTTCTCCCTGTCCTCTGCACTGTGGGGCAGCTGCTGTGACTGGAGGTGTTTGCCTGGTGTCACAGTTTGATTTGCTGGCTAACTTGAGACAGTCATGGAGGACACTCAAATCCTGTTACTGTGACTACTTGGCATTCATCATAGCAGGGAACGTCTTAAAGAAAACTTGGAAGAGATTGATCACTCTGGTTGAGCGAGGAGGCAGCCTCTCCTTGTAAATTTGTTTCTTATGTCTAAATTGATACCAAGAAGAATATAGTAGTTGGGTGACAGCAAGGGCTTTGTGCCTCTGTCATGCTTGGAAAAAGCACTTGTACATTTCCAAAAACCCTTACCCACAGCCTTGGGCTTTGGTCACCAGTTAGGGCTGGAGGTGGACGATGCAAAACATGGGTACCTGCATTTAGCTCAGCTCTTTAGGAGTTCTCGCAGGACTTTGCTGTTCACCTTTAAGATGCATCCTAGCTCATTCCTGAAAGCCACCTGTTCAATTAATCTCATGTGTTTTTGTGTCCTTCAGGAGCTGTTCCGTAAGGTACGAAGCATCTTGAACAAGCTGACACCCCAGATGTTCAACCAGCTCATGAAACAAGTGACAGACCTGACGGTAGACACAGAGGAGAGGCTAAAAGGAGTCATTGACCTGGTCTTTGAGAAGGCTATTGATGAGCCGAGCTTCTCGGTGGCGTATGCCAACATGTGCCGATGCCTTGTGACAGTAAGCACCACCAGAGTAAAGTGGGAGATTCCTCTGCGCGTGCGAATGTTACACATGCTGTCCTCGTGCATTGATTGGTGGTTGTGTAAATGTGACAAGAGCGGAGTTCAGTCTTAAACTCTGCACTTGTTGGCCCTTGCTGCAGGCAGAGAGAGAGGTACTTGGAGGGGTGTGATGTGGTACTGGGCACTTTGCTCGGATTATTGTAGACTAGCTCCTGAAAGGGACTGAGGGTCCAATATGCAGGGCTGAGCTCCACCATAGGGAAGTCTGTAGTTTACCAGGAGGCCGAATCAGGGACATCACTAGGTTGCTCCCTAGCCTGGTGAGATCAGCTGACTATAACCCACTGCTGATTGTCCAGACAAGTGGGGAGGAAGCTGCATTCCATAGCCTGAGGGGAATGAAGAAGGCATTAGGACGTTTGGTGAAAGACTCTGGGGCACAAATTGTATTCTGTTCATTACATTAGCTTTTCAGGTAGTGAGGTGGATCCTAAACAGGCTACAGGGTAGAAGTCAGAGAGTGGTGGTCAGTGGGACAGAATCTAGTTGGAGGCCTGTATCTAGTGGAGTGCCCCAGGGGTTGGTGCTGGGACTGGTCCTGTTCAATCTATTCATTGATGACTTGGATGAGGGATTGGCACACACTGTCAGCAAGTTTGCTGATGANCTGAGGGGTGACCTCATTAATGTCTGTAAATATGTGAGGGGTGGGTGTTAGGAGGATGGAGCCAGGCTCTTCTCAGTGTCATGTAGTGATAGGACGAGGGGCAATGGTTGTAAGCTGGAACATAGGAGGTTCCACATCAACCTGAGAAGGAACTTCTTCACCGTGAGGGTGACTGGAACAGGCTGCCCAGGGGGGTTGTGGAGTCTCCTTCTCTGGAGATGTTCAAGACCCGCCTGGATGTGTTCCTGTGTGACTTGGTCTAGGTGATCCTGCTGCAGAATGGGCATTGGACTAGATGATCTTTCAAGGTCCCTTCCAATTCCTAATGATTCTATGATTCTTTGAGTCATGTTTGGAAGTCTGATTTTATCCTTATTTCCATGGGGATCCCAAGATACTCAGTCAAAACTTTGGGTAGCTGGTTTGCAGCGGTGAACTTGGGACGAAATAACCCTATTCATGTCCCAGTCCTTCATGACATGTAACAAAGCAATGTGACTCCAGAGTCCACAGCACATAAGAGGGATGGTTTTGAGTGGTGTGTTTTTTTTAAAGGATCCTGTGAATGGAAATGAATCTGTCTGTGGATGCTCATGGTGTCCACCAGGCTTTGAGCTTGATTTTGCATATGAAATGCAAAACTGCTGTAAATTGGACGTGATGCAAAACTTCAGAGTGCCATTGCCGAGTATGAAGTGCATAATCTAGTATAGGGTGTGGCTTGTAGGAAACCTCGTTCCTCCTTGGAGGTCAGCTGAATTCTGCTGATGCTTTTCTTCCTTCTCCAGCTCAAAGTACCCATGGCAGACAAACCTGGGAGCACAGTAAATTTTCGCAAGTTGCTGTTAAATCGCTGCCAGAAGGAATTTGAAAAAGACAAAGCTGACGATGATGTCTTTGAAAAGAAGCAGAAAGAACTTGAAGCGGCTACCACTGTAAGTGGTATTTCCCTCATGAATTCTCAGAGCTCCCTCTGAAAACGATCTGTTTGAAGATGACAGTCGAGTTTGGGGGAGTTCTGGAGTGGAGAGTTTTTTTCTGTCCCTGTGTCTCAGTATAAGAAAAAGGTGTTTGCCTGAATTAGTTGTTTTATACCAGCTTTTTTTTTTTCTTTTTGGAGAAAAGGAGTAAACAATGGCAACATCATCTGTAGCTATAGACATGAAACACATTCTTTTGAAGAATTCTTTGCTGTGTGAACATGGATTTTTAGACCTCTTTTTTTATTCTACAGCCAGAGGAGAAGACTCGGCTCCATGATGAGCTGGAAGAGGCCAAGGACAAAGCCCGACGGAGATCCATTGGGAATATAAAATTCATTGGCGAGCTTTTCAAACTAAAAATGCTCACGGAGGCGATCATGCATGACTGCGTGGTAAAGCTGCTGAAAAACCACGATGAAGAGTCACTTGAGTGCCTTTGCCGCTTGCTAACGACCATTGGCAAGGACCTAGACTTTGAAAAGGCAAAGGTAGGGCAGGACTGAGAGTGAGGCATGAGGCTTTGAAGGCAAAACCGAGTGTGGGGTGTCTTTATTGGCAGATTTGTTTTTTCTCCCGAGGAATGTCTGTACAGCATGAAGAAGTTATCTGGTCTTCTGTGCATGTTTCATCATGGCCTAGCCTTGCTCCCTTCTCTCTGCCCCTTCCTCATAGAGTTTCAACCATTTACAGCGATGTTCTCCAGCCGTTTGTAGTTCCAGGCATTTCATCCAAACATGCAATTTAGAAATGTGCAACCTTTACTTTTTCCAAACAGACTGTACCTCTTGGTAGTTTATAAAACATGACAACTTAGAGTTGTTTCTTTACAACTAAAGGTTTAGATTTTCTGTGAAATCTAACATTGAACTTATTGTTTGGGTTAAATCTAAGGAAACCCCGAACTCCCACCTGAAGCCTTGGTGGATGCATTTATTTCTGCCATCATCTTCTCCAGCTGCACCATAATGAAGCAGCTGTTTTTCAGCTGCAGCGCTCCAGCATCCTTCTTCATATCCCAGGGAGTGTACATGTAGTGCAGAGCATTACGTACTCTGAGCTTCTCTTGGCACAGACAGTTCACTTTCTCCTTCGCTAGAGCCAGGCTGGGGATGAAAAGCCACTCAGGGATTTTGCCAGGAAGAAGTTGGTTTCAGCTCTGGAAACAACAGAGCTGTTTTCAGCTGCTGCAGGGAAGGGAGTTCCCTGGATTTCAAGATCATGTTGGATCAGTCCAGATCCTCATGAGGAAGTGGTTTCTCAAACTGTTCTGCAGAGCATTGACTGAAACAGGCACCTTTGCCACTAACCCCCCAGGCTAAACACACTGTGCTGTTAATGCAGCAGCGTGGGCGCTACTGGTGCAGATTTGAAAGTGATGGAAGTGAGGAGTAAATTTCTTTCTGTGTTTCGGGAAGCAGACACAGTCTGGCTTCTGACTGATAACTGAGATCGTGCTGGTGGATGGTCCTGGACACTGTTTCAGGCTCTACACCAGCCAGGAAACATTAAGGGCAATGGTTCACTGTGCTAGCTGGTTTTCCTCAAGCCATGACCGTGCAGGGTGTTGTGTTACCCGTTGTGAGAAGATGCCCGTGGCCTGGTGTTGTGATGTCATCACATCTCCATTTCTGGTTGTAAAGGAGCTTGTAGGATTTCAGAGAACAGCTAAGCCATTTAGTTTCTTGCTGAGAGCAGCAGTGCTTCTGCCCCCTCTTCTATTGCCTGAGAAGCAAAGCACTCAAATCCAGCCTGGGCGAGTGTACAGGACCCAACATTCATCTTTCTGGGGAGCAGCTCTGGGTGCACGGATGTGTTTCTGGCACAGAAATGCTGAAGTGCAGAACCTGCTGGCTCCCTACCTGTGGAACAGTTTTCATTTTCCTGCAAGTCTCATTGATGATGATGATGTTTCTCTTGCATAGCCTCGCATGGACCAGTATTTTAATCAGATGGAGAAGATTGTGAAAGAGAGGAAAACATCTTCAAGGATTCGCTTCATGCTTCAGGATGTAATAGACCTAAGGCTGGTAGGTACCAACACGAGCAAGTAACAGAACATGATACACTTTTCATGTCTGGGCTGGAAAGAGTCCTCGTGCAAGACTGGGCATTCACAGCAGAATGTGTGTGATGTTAAAGGAGTTCCACGTCCCTTACCCCTTACAGTCTGTTTAAAGACAAGGCTTCTCTTCATTTTGTCTTCATGAGGGCCAGGGTTGGAAGATGGCTGAACTGCGTGTAGTTTGGTTCTGTGCAGTGTTACGTGTGTGCCCACACAGGCTTCTAATGTCGGTAGTCTGGCCCCCCAGCAGCAGATGTGCCCATGCTCTGTGCTCAGAAAAGTTTTCAAGGTGTTTTTCCTCTGCAGCATCCCTTACGCTTGTCTCTGTCAGTCACAAATACATTGTCATTTTTGTGTGCTGGGGGCGAGTCAACGCTCACAGGTCCAAAGCACTCTTAAATTGCATATCTCACAAGTGAGGGTTGCAGTTGGAATGACTGCAAAGACCACGAGGGCTCTTTTTGTGGCATTATGATTTTAATCAAAAGGTGGTCCCAAATTAGCCTGTATTTGCCAGCACAACCAGGCATCTGCTAGTGGTTGACTCTAGGTGCTGGAGAGCCCTGTGGCTTTAGCCACCAGGCAGCATTTGACTGAAGTCCTGAGCAGGTTTTACTTTTATTTTTGGGTTTTGTAGAGGCTGAAGTCAACACTTTGACTGCAGGGTATGCAAAGATAATCACCCTAACAGATGTAGTGGCTGTAGCAAGATCAAGAGACAGTCTGTTCTGGGGATGAGTGGATCTGTGTATGGCTGAGTAGACACATCAAGCAGTGGAAATGCTTTGCGAACAGACAGCTCCACCTGTCTTTGCAGGATTTCTCGGCCCTTGCAGTCCCTGGAGTGGCAAGGCACTATCTCCAGATAAAGTGCAGTTGCTTCTTGCTGCTTTGTCTTCAGGGTTTCATTTTTTCCCTCAAGCGTGGAGTTCAGAATGACAGCAGCCTCCTTTTAGTCCTTCTCTTTAGTCTTAACCTAAAAAGCCTGGGAAGCTGAGAACACACAGAGTGCGAGGGGCTGAAATATCTTGAATTCAGTCATGCTTCTCCACAGTCACATGTTCATGGCAGCCTCCATTCCCCACCAAAACTTATACCAGAATCCAGAGGTTTGACTGGTGGTTCTGGCATAACCATATTCCCAAGGTGATCAGCCTCCCAGGATCTTCCTTGGTATGTGAGGGCTTCACCTCTCTGACATATTACCAGTGTGAGGGGATCACACCTGATTCACTGGAATTATCTCTGAGCATGTGTTTGCTCCTTTCCTAGTGCAACTGGGTGTCACGGAGAGTGGAC
The DNA here is from genome assembly GCA_013400115.1 of Rhinopomastus cyanomelas. Lineage (NCBI taxonomy): Eukaryota > Metazoa > Chordata > Aves > Bucerotiformes > Rhinopomastidae > Rhinopomastus > Rhinopomastus cyanomelas. The sequence goes on along the minus strand of VXBP01007955.1, from coordinate 27,314 downwards.
CAGGGCCCAAAGACCATCGAGCAGATTCATAAAGAAGCCAAGATTGAAGAGCAAGAAGAGCAAAGGAAGGTCCAACAACTCATGACCAAAGAGAAGAGGAGACCGGGTAAAGTAAAAGCCAATTTGCTGCTTGTTTCACTCATTTGTCACCCAGTGACCATAGAGGGATTCTCACATAAAAGAAAAAGTCTGGTGGTTTTTTTTTTCCCCCCTTATTGTAATGAGCAAAGGGAATTGGGGCCTGGGTATGGCCGTGGCTGGAGAAGGAGCAGACTTGCCAGAGATTGGCTGTGTGCATTTTTTGGGGGCACATCCCTTGAGTAAAACAAAGCAGTTACTGGCCAGTAGTGTGTAAGTTGTGCATTCTCTGTATTTGTTTTAGTGACAGACTGCCAGAAACCTGTTACAACAGGTTAGTGTGTAGGAGTTGGATCTGCCATCCGTTCTCGCTGTAGCAAGAGAATAGTATATGATTTCAGGAACAACCGTGTTCTTTAACTGTTGAAGCAGTGAGGCGGTAACTTGGCAGGAGATGGTGTTTCAGCATCACTGAATTGCTGCCTGAAAATATGTTCAGAGTGACTGGGAAAATGAAGGCTGGAGACAAAGAGGGTGAGAGTTCTCTTTGGGATCCTTTAATACTGAGGATTGTTAGAGGAAAGTGCTGTGGAAACAGGGCATAAATACACCTATATTTTGTTTTAACTACCCTCAGGCTGACATCAGGAGAAGTTACTTGGTGCTTGCTGAGTGGTTCTGTGTCTGGGCTAGCTTGGCACCACGGAGTTCTGTGCCGCAAACATGGCTTTGGGATAGCAGAGACACATATCTGCACCTATAGTGAGCTTGTGAGTGCTCAGCGCGTGCAGCTGCACCCAGGAGTCGTCACTCCAAAAAAACCACTGGTGGAAAATTGCAAGATCTGCTGTGTCAAGGCTATTTTGTAATAATAAAGTCAGGCAAGCTTATTATGTCTTCTGAGTCTAATGAAGTGCTCCAAAATGCGCATTTTCTGCACCAAATTGTGCTGAGGCTTAGCAGAAACAGGCTGTGTCTTAGTTTCTTCCTCCTGTTGAACTTGGAGATGATGGCGTGAGTTCTCCCAGGGGTGGACTATAGGCAGTTGTGTTTGTCATCTGGCAGGTGTCCAGCGGGTCGATGAAGGCGGTTGGAACACTGTGCAAGGGGCAAAGAACAGCCGAGTGCTAGACCCCACCAAGTTCCTTAAAATCACCAAGGTAGGTGCCAGCGCAAGACTCATTCAGAACAACAGAAATGCCAAGATCTTGCCGTGCTTTGTCTTATCTGTCTAGGAAAGTGTTTACAGGTCAAAACTTGGTGTTTGGGATATTGTAAATCGTTGGTGCATAGATAAAGCACAAAGGAAGACTCCTTTTTCCTCCTGAAAGTTCCTGTACTGTTTTTTCTGACAGAAGGTTGTACACGTGCGCTTTGTGTCTGGTCATAGTGTCCTTTTAGTGGCCCAGAAGTTTCCTTACTTGCAAAATCTGCATTTTATTAAGTGATGTAAAGGGCACGTGGGTTGAAGTGCCTTGTGTGATGGTGCTTCAAGCCCCTGTTCTGATGCTGCCACTCATCAGGTTAGGATGGTGCATAACACTTGAAAACAAAATGTTCCTGAGGTGTGACTTGGCAGTGCTCCAGGCTTGAAAGACTCGAGCAATCTGAGAAGAGCTCTGTCCACTTTTACAGCATTTCTGGGCTTCCGTGTGATGCAGTTGCAGCCCTCAGTAAGCAATAAACTCCTCCAGATGAGCATCTTCTCATTACTTTAGCATTAAAGTGGTGGTTTTGGAACATTTATTTTCAGGGTGCAGGTTGGACAAGCCTGGAGATTTCTCCTTACTTGATGACCTCCAGAACAGCTTTGGGATTTCTCACCAATAGCTTTATCTTTCATGTAAATCAGGGTGATTTCGAGCCATTCCTTCTTCCCTTGTCCCAGTTAATGTAACTTTCCCTGAATTTTACTCTTGGTGCCTGGATTCTTAGAGAGTTGCAAAGTAGAACCTGGACAGGCTGTGGCTCTTCTGTGTGAAAGTCCTAACACAGACTCCAAGGCTGAATGAGCTGGAAGAATTCAGCTTGCTTTTGTCTGAACTTACAGCTCAGCTGGGAACATTCCCAGTGCACACATAGTTCAGCTGGAGCCAGCTTCACAAGCACTGTGTTAGGAGAGAGGAGCTCAAGACAAAGAGATCTGCAGAGTCATAGCCTCCTTGTCAGTAAATTCACTTACCAAGTGTTGTAAAATCAATGTCCTCTTCTAGTCAGACACTGCTTTTTCCTTCCAAGTTCTTTGCCTGCTGAATTGTGTTTGTTACTGAGTGGATCCCCCCAAAGCTGTCTCTGGTAGGTGGAGTGGACAACAGAACTGTTTTCCATGTCACAACAAATCCAACATCTTTGACATTCTGGGACACTGTGCTTTTTGCTGCGCCTTGTTGAGCTTCCAAGTTCCCAATAGAAAGAAGCTTCTGGTCATTGTAAATATGTTTCACTGAGACGTTCTAAGAGTTTGTTTGTGATGAGTCCTCTGTGTCTGGCTCCATCTTCCAAAACTTTGTTCAAGTGCGTTTTGGTATTCTCAAGGTGAGGACTGTTGCTAAAAAACCCTCATTGCTACTAAAGATGTGAATGTCATGGTCTGTCTTGCTGTGTTTTACAGCCCACAATAGATGAGAAGATTCAGCTTGTGCCTAAAGCCCAGTTGGGCAGCTGGGGAAAAGGCAGCAGTGGTGGAGCAAAGGCAAGCGAGATGGGTAAGTTGGGATGGGTCTCACTCCCTGCCTTGTTATTGGTTGTCCTTGCCAGAAGTGGATTTGGGTGGGAAGGCACATCTCTCTGTGTGACTGCCTGGCAAACAGGGTTAAAGTGAGGTGGGACCAGTCCTTTCCCTTCCCTTCTCTCCAGCTGTTCTTAAATGATTTTGTGATGCCAAGGTGGTGTCAGCGGCTATGACCTTGTTGTCTTCTCTGTGTTGTCTTCACAATCTCATAGACTCCTTACGACCAAGTGCCACTAGTTTGAACAGATTTTCTGCACTGCAGCCTCCAGTCTCATCTGTATCTCCTTCATCTGCATCTTCAGAATTAGATTCTCGCAGGGCCTTAACTAGGTAAGCTTTGCTGTGACAATGGCTTTCTGCATGCCTGTGTTTCTCACAAGCTGCTCTAGTTACAGCACACACAGGAGAATTTTGTTGAGGTTCCAGGAATGGCTGTGCTTTTGCCCCACTGGGGACATGGAAAGCTCACTTTAAACATGCACCTTTTCCGTAATGCCACAGGAGAGACAGGTATAGTCAGTTTTAAAGCCGTTGTGGTGAATGTGCCTGTTTCCACTTCTCAGTCACTGTCTATGTGAGGATACATTTGATAGCAGTTTGTAACTAATGAAAAACTGTTTAGATAGTAAATATTGGAATAGGTGTTGGAGTTAGTGGTCGTGTGTTCAGCCACATCAGTGTGTTTATCCAGAACAACAGGCCTGAAACCTTGCAGAGATTTGCCAGGGTCCTTGGACCACTCTTAAAACACCCTTCCCATTGGTGTGACACAGCATTACACTGTGTCCAAGACTGTGCAGGGCTCCCTCACACCCAGTTTCTTGAAGGCTGCAGTCACTCCAGCTTGTGTCATGACCCACGCATTAACCCTCAATAATTTATTAACTCCAGGCACTGCTTACAAATGTACAGTGCATTTAAAACATCGCTCATTCTTCCTTCTGGTCATGCTGCAGGTTTGTGCCCCTGGTGTTTCCCCTTCTGTTTCATGTAAAGCTCTGCCTTACCTGGAAATTGCTCCATTTTGATGTCGTGTTTCATTAACACAGTAATGAATAGTTCAGCCCTGTAGCTGGGAGCTTGTGCTATTTGGAAGGTATTTTTCAGTAAAACTCACAACCTAGGCCATTGCACAGCACTTCATGTTACGAAATTCCCTATTCTAGACATGAAACAGGTGCTATAAGGACTGTGTCTTCTCTAGAAGTGCTGGCTCCACTTTCCCTCTGCGTATTTGTGTCTGTGCATCTCTTGAGGCTTAATTTTGATGCTATTTTGTGTAGCTACAACTGTAAAAAGTCAAGACAGCGGTCTTGCTGCATTTGGGGTGTGGGTTGTTTTTCCTGCAGCTACTCAAAGCTATCCAGTATATTTTCTAACACTACTGGGTTACTTACACCACAACCTTTAAGCACATTTGGTTTTGTTCTGCAGTCGCGGGAGCGTGGGCAGGGAGAAGAATGACAAACCTCTCCCACCTTCCCTCTCCCGTCCCAACACCTTCCTGCGGGGCAGCAGCAGTAAAGAGCTGTTGCTCGACAATCAGGCACAAGAGGAGCAGCGGAGGGAGATGCTAGAGACGGTGAAGCAGTTAACAGGTGGCATGGAGATGGACAGGAATAACACAGAGGTGGAGAGGAACAAAGCCAAGGAATCTGGTAAGCAGCTCTTCCGTGCTCAGGGAATCTTGCTCAATGTATGAAAAGGCAGAAGGGGGCAGTCTGTCAGAAGTTACTAGTTTCTGTAGAGCAACGTGAGGTTTTGGCCCACAGTGATGCACTGTTGAGCTGCAATAGCCATGAACTGCCTACCTATAGGTGTATAGCACAGCACGTTCACACAAGTCTTGGTATCATCTCCACTCACCAGCTCCTCCTTCGGATGCGTCAAGGCTGAAAGGCTGCAGGTACCAGAAAACACTACTCTGCAGTGTTCTCTTGCCTGCTCATGCTCTGATAGTGTTTCCAGTGGTTTCTGGATTCACGGTCCCTTAAAATTGTTGCCAGTTCTGCGGAACTGCCTCTGCGGTACCCAGTGAAGCGATATCTACCCTTTCCAAACGTTTCCCGGGGTCAGAGCAGTGATTTGGATCTGAAACAGCCTATGCACAGCATCATCCTAGTGCTGTGTTGTTGCAAGCCTTCATTCCAAGCAGTTCTTGGTGCAGTGTGGCATTAGTGCGTCAGTGCTGTGGCTCCTGCTTTTTGCTCCTGTCAGCTTAAGCTGACCTATTAGAAAATATTTAGGACGATCAAGGGGTGACATTCCTTGTGGACAGAATCTTTGGGAGTTAGTACAGCGTATCTCAAAGCAGCCAGAAGCTGCTACAGTGAGGAACATGCCTTGACACAAGACAGCACACTCTCATCTTGAGGCTTTGGGACTGCTCTGGGAACCAGGGTTTTGGAGGTGTGATCAGGAGGTTACTCTAGGTTGCTGCCTGTTGCAGTTGGCGTGTTTTACATGAGCAGCGCGCTGACGGTGTTGTGTCCTGTGTTTCTCCAAGAAGGCTGATTTAGAGAAGTATTGGGAGAAGTGTAGCCAGTATGTGTGACCTGTGCCTGGTGATGGGACAGGAACGAGCTTTGTTCTGGTGACTTCTCTATTCTGAAGATGATTTGCTTTCCTTTTCCAAAAGTGTGGGGTTTTTTTCTTGTATTTCTACCAGCCAAGCCAGAAGCTCCGCCAGCCCCAGGGCAAGAAAAGCCTTTGCTGTCAGAAGAGGAAATAGAGAGAAAATGCAAATCTATCATTGATGAGTTTTTGCATATTAATGATTTTAAGGTAAGCGAAATGAAAACCTCCCTTACTCCAGTCCTGCAGGCCTTTCTGCTGTGTTTCCTCCTCAGGAGTAGTGTCTTTGTGAGCACCGAATTTACACAGAGGTGATGGAGACAGTGAGGTCTGCCAAAACTTGAGGCGGCAGCAGCTGCATGAGTGCTTTTAAGACAGTTGCTTCCCAAATTGTTTTCTGCTCTGCTAGTAATAGGAAGAATAACCCAGTTTGTGTGTTTTAAGTAGCAAGATGTCTCTTGTCATGAATCGCTCTGAAGCTCCATAATGCAATTTTGGGAGCAGAAAAGCTAGTGGAAAGTCAGCTGAGGTTTTAACGCAGTTGCCAAAGCATGTGTTGTTCTGATCTGGAGGCAGAAAAAGCAGTAATAAATACAGAACACACCATTCCAGCATAGTTTTAATAAACAATGATAATTACTAAGCAGCTGTCTTCACTTCCTGGTTAAAAGCTGAAATGTTGTTTGTCATGTAAATAGATTTTTTTTTTTGTTTGGAAGAACCTTTTACATCTGCTGCAAAGCCAATTGGTTTGGTCTTTTGCTGAAATAAATTTTAAAAGCCTGTGAAGTTCAAGATGGCAGTACCAGGGAATTTCTGGTTTGGCACCTTAAAAGCAGAGTTGCTGCTTGTACTCCTGTCAAATGTGACCTTTAACCAGGTGGGATTTGAACTGAGGACCTTCTTGTAAATCATTATTGTTCTAAGTCCCTGGATTTTGCTTTGAATCCTGGTAGAAATAAGGACAACTTCCAGGAAACATCAGAATATTCTTAAGATGGAGTGGTTTGGGTTCACATCTAGTTACAGGAGAAGTTATTAAATCCTGCTTCAGTTTCTCTGACAATGAGGTATTTTTGTGACTGGGTGGAAATAGAACTGCATAATGATAGACAGCACTTTTGGTTAAAAACTGTGCCAGACTGAGGCAGCTCGATTGCGTTAGGGGCTTACTCGGTAATCATCAGTTCTTAGTGCTCTTCAAGTGCAGCATGCAACAAAGCTGTGAGTAATTGAGCTTAAACTCACATTTCTAAGGCCATGAATGAGTGTGTTAATTGAGAGTATGTAGAGGAATCGCCATTTCTGATTAATTCAGTCCTCAGGATTCAACTGGACTATAAATTAGAACCTCTGAGCTGTGTGCTGGCATCTGGTGGTGATGGGGACTGGCTGGCAGCACATCCAAGTGTCTGCCCTGGAGATGCCAGGAGATCCTGGGTATGTTTGATGGAAGAGCTCTGACACAGGAGTGTAGTTGGGGGTCACCAGCTGTGCTGTTTGGGGCCTTCAGAAATGCATCTGGACTGCAAGTATTTGATAACTAAAGGCAGAATCTGAAACAGAGCAAATGTCTTCAGTCAGGGAGCCCTCTGAGATCCATGGGGCTGAGCCGAGATGGTTGATGTAAGATCTTTACTGCTGACAGTGGAGAGTTTTGGAGTGTGATATAGAGCACTTCTCTGAAAGTCTCTGTTTAAGGGTGTTTTGTTTCCTTCCGTTGCAAAGTGCACGTGCCAGGAAGGAGAAGCTTTATGAAATGGGGAATTTTTCCACCTAGAGAAGCAGAAGCTTGTTTCATGTGGTGTGGGCTCATAACAGTTATTTCTGTGCCAGATCAGGCCAGTTGTGAATCTAACACAACGTCCTCCTTGTGGCTTGATGGAGTAATGTTCATTTCGTTGGCATCCAGGAGATGATTCCTGGCCTTTCACTGGGCAGCAGGACTGGACCCCGGAACACAGTTGTGTATTTTAAAAACCTTTGACTGCATGGTATAAATTCTCATTTTTTAAAAATAACAGCAACAATAATCCTCATCATTTTTAGTATACATATTGTGTTTAAATACTGCTAGAATACAATTGATAGTGTCTTTACTATAATAAATATACTTTATATAATTAGTACTGCTGTTTGTAATTAATAACAATTGTGTATTGTAATATACAAATATACAGCCAATATAATAACAACTCTAACGTAAACTTAGACTGTGATTGTACAACACTTTGTTTTGGAAGTGTTTTGTCATTACTCTGTTGCTGTCTCAGTGATGACTTATGCTGAGGTTCCACAACCTGCTTCAGCACCTCTGCCCAGCAGCTGCACTAAATATTCATTTGCCAGAAAACCCCGCCCTGTATTGTAGTAGAAAACATTCTTCTGCCCCATTTTTGATGTTTTCAGTTCAGGCAAGTGACCCTGTGTGTCGTTTGAACAGGAAGCAATGCAGTGTGTGGAGGAGCTGAGTGCCCAGAATTTGCTGCCTGTTTTCGTGCACGTGGGAGTGGAGTCGACGCTTGAGAGGAGTCAGATCACCAGGGATCACATGGGCCAGTTATTACATCAGTTGGTACAGTCGAGAAAGCTGAGCAAGCAGGATTTCTTTAAGGGGTTTGTATCCTGCATGTGGCGAACAAGCGCTGTGTTGGAGAGGAATGGTTTTCCACCTTGCCTTGGTATCCTGCCTTCTCCGTGCATCTGTTTTGAAGAAGCATTTTCACCTGAGTGTATTTATAATTATAATCAGATATTTCCCAAGTCTCGAAAGGCTTTAGTGACTGTAAATACTTTCATATTTATATAAGTATTTATTTCTAGACAGATACATAGGTGCCTGTTTAAATGTGCACGTTTGCATTTCTGTGATGCATTTGTCAGCATTTCCTTTTGGCAAATGACTGAATACTGGGGCCACTCCTCTTTAGTATCTTTACTGACGATCTGGACATGCAGGGATTGAGTGCACTCTCAGTCAGTTTGCAGATGACACCAAGTTTTGGGCAGGTGTGTTGATCTGCTTGAGGATGGAGAGGCCCTAGAGAGATACCTAGACAGGCTGGATCAAGCTGGATTGAGGTCAGCTGTATGAGCTTCAACAAGACCAAATGCTGGGCCCTGCAGCTGGGTGATAACTACACACTTCGAGGAGAATGGCTGGAGAACTGCGTGATAGGAACATACCTGGGGGTATCGATTGGTCATTGGCTGAATATGAGCCAACGTGTTGTCAGGTGGCCAAGAAGGCCAGTGGCATCCTGCCTTGTATATCAGCACTAGTTTGGCCAACAGGACTAGGCAGGGGTTGTCCCCCTATACAGGGCACTAGTGAGGCCACACCTCAAGTACTGGGTTCATTTTGGGCACATTAATACAAGAAGGACATTTGAAGGGCTGGAGTGGGTCCAGAGAAGGGCAACAAGTGAAGGTGAAGGGTGTGGAGAACAAATCTTGTGAGGAGCAGCTGAGGGAGCCTGGTGCTGGTTAGCCTGGAGAGAAGGAGGCTGAGGGGGCTGAGGGGAGACCTCATTGCTGTCTCCAACTGCCTAAAAGGAGGTTGGAGAGAAGTGGGGGTTGGTCTCCTCACAAGAAACAAGGGACAGGAGAAAAGGAAATGCTTTTCTCAGGCTGCTCCCGGGGAGGATTAGGTTGGCTCTGAGGAGAAGGGCCCTCAGCCCTTGGAACAGGCTGCCCAGGAAGGGGCTTGAATCGCCATCTCTGGATGTGTTTCTCAGTCTTGGAGATCTGGAGCTTAGGGACAGGATTTAGTAATGGCCTTGGGACAGTTGGATTACTGATTGGACTCCATGATCTTGAAGGTCTTTTCCAGCCTAAACAATTATTTGATTCTATGAGAAGAGGAGGAAGAAGTCAAAAATCTTCACACAACATTAATGCCTGGCAGCTGTGCTGCCTGAAATTCCGTGTATCCCCGAACCACATCCACTCTTCTGCTGAAGAGCTGGCTTCACCTGTATGATGTCATTTCTCAGGACAACTCAGTGATAAGGAGAAGATGTGTTCTCGAGGACCTGAGGAGGAGTACGTGTGGGGTTATACCTTCCTCAGGAGAATCTGAGTTTTGGCTGCTTGTTTTCTTTAGCTATCTGATGAGTTTTGTGTTTCCAATCTGGATTTGAACTAGTGTCCAGTTGTACAAGGATCCCTGTTCCCAGGGAGGTCCCCAGCACCACTCAGTCCTTGAGCAGGATTATTAAAATGGCGACAACCCTGAGAAACAGGCAGTGAACAAACAGGTGAAAAAATGCTTTCATATAATGAGTTTCTGGGTGATTAGCCCCATCTTGCTGCTTTATTTGAGTTGCATCTCATCGTTTTACTGCTGACCACTCGGCTGGGATCATCCTGTGCCTATGTCTGGCAGTAGATTTCATCATGATGCGATCCAGTGGGTCATAGAAGAAGCTGAGGCACCCAAAGTTCAAAACTGTATGGAGCAGCAGTAAAAAACCAAATGGCCCACAGGAGTGTGTCTGTGCGGGATTGGCAGGACGACTCGTTTCCATGATTAAAGCCGTGTCCATGGTGTGGAGAAGCAGTTGTGATGCCAAATAAGTAGGAGCTTGATGAGATGGTGGGGTGTGCAGTCTGAATGGGGTAGAACGAAAGTGAAACATAAAGGCGATGGAAGGGCAAGTGTTCAGTGAGCACATGCGAACACTGAGAAGCACTGCACTTACTCATGCACTACAAATTACTGTGTAATTGTGGTCTGTGGGATGAGAGCTGGTCACAGAGCAAGCTGGGAGTGACACGCACCAGGGAACCGGTTTCTGGTAGAAGCGATTGGACACCCTGAGGTAGTGGAGGATGAAAAGAGCAAAGCAAAGGGAATGGTTTGCAGGTTTGAAGCACAAGTGAGAATGTATTTCTGGTCATTAAACTAAACCTCAGAATGGTCAAGGTTTTCAGGGAGAAATGAGTCGTAATGGAAACCAGCAGGAAAGCCAGGGAAATCGCCATCTGGCTGGTACCAGGCCTGGGAATTGAAGCTGCCTACAAGGCTTTTATCTGAAAGAAGAGTTTGGAGCAACTGTACCCAGAGTCAGGCAGCGGTTTTGTAATTCCATGTTTTCTGTTTGGGATGGAGACCTCCCTCTGGCGTATCAAGCATTTGTCTTGTGTTGTTTAACGGACGTGTGGCTGATAACGTTTGGCCTTCCGTTATTATTAACCTCTTTCTATAAGTATTTAGCTGTGCTTACGAAGGCTCCGCTTATTTGATGGTTTGTATTTATGGGCAGATGGCTTTGTGTCTGCAGATTGTACTAGTTCGCCAATGATTTGTTACTGCGATGTAAGAATTGTTGTAACTGGAGCTTCCATGGACATATCTGCTGGTTTTATAGAAGGCAGTGCCTTTTCTGTGTTTCTGCCTAGACAGGTTTGCTCCTGGCAGTTTTGAAGCATAAGAGAATTGTTTTTGCTACCTTTGTGATTGTCCTTTCTTTCCTTTTTCCTCTGATCATGAGAATTTTAGAAGTGCGGATTTGCTTTGCAGGAGAAGTCTCAAAGTACCTTTAATGTTTGACATTTTCCTCTCTTCTTTTAAAGCTTTTCAGATACCTTGGAGATGGCAGATGATATGGCCATAGATATACCCCATATTTGGTTGTACCTGGCTGAGTTGGTGACCCCCATATTAAAAGAAGGAGGAATCTCTATGAGAGAACTTATACAGTAAGCAATTCTGTTCTTCTCTAGCACCAGTTGGGTTGGGCTCTACCTGGCTCTGCTGGTTCCCATTGGCAGAGGAAGGACAGGTGGCATTAGAGGTGCAGCATCGCCAAGTTGAGAAAGGGCTGCGGAGGGAAGGGAGCTCGCTGCTTCTGTAGGCACCATTCAGGGGTGAATGTTTTATCTGTAAATTTACTTCAATCCTGTTTGATTTGTCTGAGCTAAAAAACACCCACAACTTGTGCAGTCAGAGTCTTTCAGGAGTGCACCAACGCTGTGAGGATGGGACTTGAGGAGAGAAAGGTACTGCACAGGGGTCTCTGTGTCTCAGTGTGGTACCTACCACCTGGCGTTGCCTTAAATCAGCACAAAACCGTGCCGATGAGGCTGGAAACTAAACTGCTCTCGGGACCAGAGTTTCTGCGTGTTGTGCAGGCCCTCAGATATTTGGGAATGAATATAGAAACCACTCAACTAGAAACCAGTTGAGTAGTTCCCTTTTCCTGTAAGCAGCAAAAAGAAAATCAGAGCCTTTTCTCCAAAAAGGACCCTACACCCAAGCGCAGCGTCCCGCAACAAGGGCCGGATTTGACATTATGTCAGCAGTTGTTGCAGTAAGCCGTGTTGGGGCCGGTGTGAGGCCTTGCTGAAACCTGTGCCATCAGCAGCGCGCATTTGACCGACAGAGGTGGTTTCCTGCCTCAGTTCCATCACTGCCTCATGCCTCATGTTCCAGGCTCAGAGAACAGTTTTGTGAGTGAAAGCCTCTTTGCTTGTCATTTCAACTGTCAGGAAATACCTGCTTTTTCTTTCGTTACAGAGAATTTAGCAAAACATTGCTTCCTGTGGGAAGAGCTGGCATCTTGCTTGCTGAAATCTTGCACCTTCTATGCAAACAAATGGTAAGTATCTGGATGTGCCCTGCGCAGATAGGCTGCAGCAAGCACACATTTATGCATGAAGCCTGTGCACCTCCCATGCAAAGATCTGTAGGGATGGGACAGTCAGTCCTGGTCACCCAGGGAAGTCCTGCTTCTTCCTCCGCCAGCCCTGCAAGGTTCCGAAGAGTTAACTTTTCTTTTTCTCACTGCTTTTCCCTTTTGCAGGTACCTTTGCACCTGGCTTCTTCAGAAGCTAGAGTGCTGAAATACTGCAAGTGAGACATTGTCACAGTATTTCTGGGCTGACCAGAAGCAGCAGGTGCTGAGAATCTTGTGAGAGGGCTGTTCTTGCAGACCAGACTGCTTCTGAGGGCTCAGATAAGCTTCAGATGGCATCTCAGACTTCTGGGTGCTTATCCAAACTAAACCTGGATACTCATCACCAGGGGTAGTGACACCTTTTTACCTTGTAACTTGTAGAGAGCTCTGACACATTTTCACAGTTTGGTGGTCGCCCTATAACTCCCATCTCCATTTTTTGTGTTTTTTTTGGTAATCCAGCTAAAGACTGGACTTAAGACAGTGTCCGTTTTCAGCCTGTGAAATCCCTCACTTGCCTGTTTTGTTGTTTTCTTAAAGCACGCATTCAGACGAGATTGAACATTCCAGGCGTGTTGTGGGCTAGCAGTGCAAATACTGGCTTTTCCTTTGCTTTAGTCTCCTGCCCGTTTTGACAGTCAGCTTCCATTTCTCTTTTCTCTTTGCTGTGAAAGAAAGGCTGCTGTGCCCTGGCGCTGAAGCACAGCCTCTGGTTCTGCTGCAGCATTCTTGTTTGCTCTTACTCGGGTGTTGCAGTGTCGTATCAGTCATTTCATTCGGATCCTGAAGAATCGTAGCAGGAACCGTGCGCAGGTGGCTCTTAATGTTCTACATTGTGAACATGGTCTGCTTTACACACTGAGAGTCAGGCTTCACTGAGGCTGTGCAGCCACCTCCTTTGTGCAGGTGCTATCGGGTAAAAGCTTCTGTAGAGCATCTGGGTGAAAACAGCTGGTTGTTACTAGCGGGTTTTTTTTTGGTTTTTTTTTTTTATTTTGGGACCATTTATTTATTTCGGGACTATAAACAGGTCCCATCTCAGGCAGGATACTGAAAGGTCAGTGTGGCACAGACGGTGCTGAAGGTTGAGCACATACACAGGTGCTTTGCTCAAGGTTTGCAATAAATTCTAGGAATTGCAGACTGCACTTGGCATTATGCACCTGGACTTGAGGCTTGGCCTCTGCACAGAAAACAGACCTGCAAATAGTGATTTTTCTGAAAGCAGCTCGTTTGCTGGTGCCTTCATGTCAAAGCAGGGGGAGATTTAGTCATGGAATAAGTTAATGATAGAGTGAGGAGAAGAATCTTCACTCATCTGCCTGCCAGCTCTCTCATGGCCATGAGAAACCGTGCCGTGTTCTGGTGTCACCTTTCATAGGTGACCTCTGGGTGCCGTTGTTGCAAACCCCACCTGGCATGTTTTGCCTTGTTTGTGACCCTTCACCATAGCACCCGACCACTTGACAGGATGTGTGACCTGTGGCAGGGCTGTGTGTGGGGTTTCTCTTGCACGGGATTTCTGGATGTTCTCACTTCATTGTTTGGTGGACAAACAATTCTGTTTCTCCTGACACAGCTGCACTGCTCCGGCTCATGTGAGCTCCTCTGGTTGTGTCTCCAGCCTCAAAAATGAACAAACTCTTTGTGTTTTAGAGCCATAAGAAAGTGGGAGTCTTATGGAGGGAGTCTGGCCTCAGCTGGAAGGACTACTTGCCCGAAGGGGAGGATGTACATACCTTTCTCATGGAACAAGTGAGTTCAGAATGACCATTTATTTGCTTGATGATGTTGACACACTGATTTTTGGTCCTCCATCCTGTTTTTAGACTCTCTTCTGTTCTTAATGTGTCACTGGTTTGCGATATAGGGTGAAGCAAATCCCTCACCATGCTGGGGTTGGATTATTTCGGCACCTCCTTTCCAGTATGCTGGGAGGTTGACCTTGTTCCCTCTGCTTGTGTCATCTGGCTTCCTCCAGGAGCTCTCTCCAGCTGAGGGGAACAAACTCAAGAATGAGTTTTGCAGAAGGGGCAGTTATTCACTCATCTCTGTTAGGATGCAGGGTTCACAGTCGAGAGGGGCCAGGCTCTTGCTTGGTGGTGCTCCAGAAGACGAAGACAGAGGTCTCTCTTTGGAGCTCCAAGTGAGCCATTGCCCTGCTTTAGCATTTAGGAAGAGCTATGCTGCAGGAAATTAAATGGATTACCAAGACCTGGATCTTGCTGAGAGGACTGTTGAGTTCAAGGCCAGGTTGGATTGACCCTTGAGTAACCTGCTGTAGTGAAGGTGGCCCTGCCTGTGCAGGGATGTTGGAACTAGATGATCTTTAAAGTCTCTTGCAACTCTGGCCATGATAGGACTCTATGATTTGGCTGTGACGTGAGGCATTGGCTTCAGTGTCCTGGAGGGAATGCCAGCTCTGGTAGCTGCATTCCAGCTCCCGTCATTGTAGTTGAGCAAAAGGCACTTTATTTTGTGCATGCTTGTATTGTTCAGGGCTGGAGTTGCTCTGAGCAAGATACTGGTCGTCTTTGTGAGATAATGTTGTTCCCACACGTCTGTAAAATACTTTCTAATATCTGGAACACAAAAAGCTTTTAAATTGTTTTAATGATAAGTCGACAGTTGAAAGATGCCAGAAAGTGGGATGAAGTGCAGTTTGCTGCTTCAGCCTTGTGTATTCAGCATAGGAAAGTGTATTAAACTAACCCTCATCCTCACTTCTGATGTTGCAGAAGTTGGATTTCATGGAGTCTGACTGTTCCAGTTCCTCAGAAGCACTTTTAGAGAAAGAACTCTCTGCGGAAGAGCTGAGCAAGCAGCTAGAAAAGCTCATTGTTGAGGACAAGGCAAATGATGAACAAATCTTTGACTGGGTAGAGGTACAAAGACTTATTTTCACCCTCCCTGCACAAAGTTCGTTAACTGCTTTTGTAAATTTTTTTCTCCTCTAAAGAAGCATCTCTGCAGGCTACTCCCCAGGCACAGGACACAAAGATGGTTAAGTCTGTGCAATCAGCACTTGCAAAGAATGAAAAACTAAAGTACCATGTGTCAGCTACTGCACAGCTTTAGGAGTAAAGAGTTTTAACAATATTAACACACAAGTGTGTAACTGCCCTTCACACACCACGGGCTTTTTGACAGGGAATACAGTACTGCCAGCTACTTGCTGCATTTCAGACCTGGTACACTGCTGCGTTCTTTCTGCTCGAAATATGAAACACGTGACCTGTGCAAATTCCCCCGCCAGAGACATCCTGGGCAGGCACTGGGAGCACATGCGCCTTTCCGAGTGCACTGGATGAGACACTGTAAGAGAAAATAATCACAGAACCATCCAGGTTGGAAAAGACCTTTTGAGATCACCAAGTCCAACCAGCAACCCTACTCTACCGAGTCCACCACTAGACCAGATCTTTAACCACAACATCTAAACCATCTTGAAACACGTCCAGGGATGGTCACTCAGCCACCTCCCTGACAAAGCCTGTTCCAAGGCCTGACCGTTCTTTCAGCAAAAATGTTCCCCCTTGTTCCGTCTCCAGTGTCTTATGAGAAGAGACCGGCACCCACCTCTCTACAGTGTCCCTTCAGGTAGTTGTAGAAGGCAAGGTGGCGTCCCCTCAACCTCCTCATCTTCTGGCTAAACAGCCCCAGCTCCCTCAGCTGCTCCTCACACGGCTTATTTTCTAGGTCCTTCACCAACCCTGTTGCCCTTCTTTGGAACCACTCCAGCCCCTCAATGTCTCTCTCGACTTGACGTGCCCAAAACTGAACCCAGTACTGGAGATGCGCCCTCAACAATGCGCAGAGCACAGGGGGACAATCTCTTCCCCACTCCTGCTGGCCACACTATTGCTGACACAAGGCAGGATGCCATTGACCTTCTTGGCCACCAGGGCACACCGCTGGCTCACGTTCAGCCTCTTGTCAATTAGAACCCCCAGGGCCCTTTGTGCCAGACAGCTACCCAGCCACACTTCCCCAAGCCTGTAGCATTGCAGGGGGTTATTGTGGCCCAGGTGCAGGACCTGGCATTTGTCCTTGTTGAAGCGCAGACCAGTGGCCTCAGCCCATCAGTCCAGCCTGTTTAACTCTCTCCCAGGAGCCTCCCTGCTCTCAAGCAGATCAACGCTCCCACCCAGCTTGGTGTCACCTGCAAAGCTGCTGATGGTGCACTCCATTTCCTCATCGAGAGCACTGATGTTAAACAGAAGTGGTCCTAATCCTGAGCCCTGAGGAACCCACTTGCGACTGGCCGCCAGCTGAACTTCACTCCACTGACCACCACTCTTTGAGCCCGGCCATTGAACCCATATTTTACTGAGCAGAGTGTCTGCTCATCCAAGCCGTGAGCAGCCACCTTTTTCGTGAGAATTCCAAATGAAACAGCGGCAAAGGCTTTACGGAAGTCCAGCCAGACAACGTCCACAGTCTTTCCCTCATCCACTGGGCGGACGTTCTTGTCACGGAAGGAGATCAGGTCCATCAAGGAGGACTTGTCTTTCAAAAGCCCTGCTGACTGAGCCTCTGTGTGGCACTTAATGGCATTCGATTTGATCTGTTCTGTAACCTTTCCTGGCACTGAGGTCAGGCTGACAGGTCTGTAGTTCCCTGGATCCTACTTTCGGCCCCTCTTGTAGACGGGTGTAACATTTGCTTCCTTCCAGTCCACTGGGACCTCCTCAGGTAGCCAGGACTTCAGGAAAATAATGGAAAGTGACTTGGTGAGCACATCCAGCTTTTTCAGCGCCCTCGGCTGTAACCCGTGTGACCCCACAGACTTGTGGGCATGAGTGGCTGGGCAGGTCACTGACCACTGCCTGTTTATTTGATACCACCTCATTGTGCCTCCCCTCCCTGTCTCTCAGCTCCCAGCTGGGGCTGGCTGTCCAGGGAACAACTAGTTCTACTGGTGAAGACTGAGGCAAAGTAGTCATTGAGCACCTCAGTCTCAGGAGGAGCTCAGGATGAGTTCCTCATCCTTTGGCACCATATCTCCAGGATGGAAATTTTCCCTAGTCCTCCTTCTGTTATTGATTTATTTACAGAAACACTCTATCCTGTCCTTAATGGCTGTGGCCAGCTGGCTTTGGCTGTCTTAGTTAATGAGAAAGGAAACAAAAAAGAGAGGAAGAGATTAAAAAGAGCCCTGTAAAACAAACTTGTCCTAGCTGGCTGTCCCCTCTAAAGCAGGTGTTGAATGTAGTGTCTGAAATTGTGCCCAACCTGATTCATTTCAGTCTGCACCTAGAACACAGTCTTGGTCAACTTCATTTATTTGTTGCTGGAGCGGTATGTTTGAAATGTCAGTTTTGAACTACCGTTAGGGTTGTTGAGGGTGGAGTGGGAGCACTGCTGAAAATGTGAGGATGCCCAGATTCTTGCTAGCCTTGGATAAATCCCATAGTCACTCTCTGAAGCCAGCAAATCTCTACCAGTGGAGTGTGCTGCAGAATTAGTTGGGAAAGCCTTAAAACTCTTAGCAAACATACAGGGGCATTGCAGACCCCAGGGTGTTAGTCGGGTGTGTTTCTCAACACAGACTAGTGTGGTGGGAGTAGTGAACTGGTTTAGTGGTTGCATGAGAGTTGCTGGTGCATGTTGATGTACCTGAGCTAGTTTCAGGGAGTGGGAAAGCTGAGGACTTTGTGGAAGGGCGAACTGGATTTCTGCTGCAGCAGCTCTTGCTGAACGTGAACTTGCTGCCAAGTGGAGTTTTCAAGTGGCTGCTCCTGCATGTGTTTAACTGGTCTATTTACTCTTGATTTCAGGCTAATCTAGATGAAAGCCAGATGAGTTCACCTACATTCCTTAGAGCTTTAATGACAGCAGTTTGTAAAGCAGCTATAATAGGTGAGTTACGTGCACTGTGAATGCCAAACACACCAAAGGGCCAAGAGTTATTTAATGCTGAAGCTGTTTTTTATCACACACTGAGGCTTTTGCACCTTTGAATGCCAGAGCTGGAGAGCTGGATGTCTGTTCCGTGTGGCAGCTGCGCCCTGTGCTGATTACAGCATTCCCAGGGCCTTGGCTTAGCCTCGTGTGAGCAGACACTTTGGGCATTTCTGAGTGTTGCCAAATTGTCCATCACTTTTTCTAGGGAAGGTGAAATGTGCTTGACATTATTAGGATAATGGCATTCCCATTCCTGTGTCAGCTCTACCATCACAGGTTGCCCCGTGCACGCTGGAAGCATGGGCTGTAGAATTTGAGCCAGCCCACAGCTCAAATGGGGAACCACTGGGTTCCCCAGTCAGATGTGTGACCCTCAGCATGCGGCTAGGCTTGAACAAAGGGCTGCAGCCAGTACCATCTGGTCTGCTTACTTAGTTTTCTTTAACTTGGCTGTTGGCAGCTGCACTCATTAAGTGCCCGGTTGTGCTTGGAGCTGTAAGAGTCATGTTTGGTGGGGAGGGTGGTCTTAAATGCATCCTCTTGTGAGGGAAAGGGTAGCCCAGCTTGGATCTTCACCCTGAGAACAGAACCTTCCAGGTCCCACCTATTGTTAATGGCAGAGTGACACAGACATGTAAGGTCTTCCCCTGATGTGGGTTGGGAACACTCTACTCTGAGTTTTGGTCTTGCTCCTTGGTGAGGGTTTTCCTTTTTCTCAGAATACCACTGACTTGCATTGCACAATTGACTTAAAAGCTGGCAAATAATTCATCCATGTTGCTGATGAGTTTCTAATACTTGTTGTTAATATGCTCCTGATTTCCTGTGTCCTCTGTAGCTCCTGGGTCTGTTTGTGCCTTGTTTTTTTTTGGGGGGGAAAAAAAAGCCTATTCTGAGAGTCTTGTCTGTAACTGAAACGTTTGCCCTAGCCATTGCTTGCACTTTAGACCTTCAGGTGCCTGGGGAAACACAACGATATGCAATCCCAGTAAGGCTGTAATTCCTCCTGCGTGTGTCAGCAGGCAGGACACTGCAGACACAGTTTGAGTTTTGGGAATGGGAAGAACAAAGACTTCCCGCAAAAGCCATTTGTCAACAACATTTCCTCCCCTTCTTTTCACGCTAACCTGTATCGGTGATTTCTTCTTGAGCAAATAAAAGGGTTAAAAGATCTGCCCCTGCTGCCTTGTACCAAAACTGACCCTGTTTTCTTCTCCCCGCAGCGGACTCTTCCAGCTTCCGTGTGGACACTGTTGTTATCAAACAGCGAGTGCCGATCTTGCTCAAGTATCTAGACTCAGACACAGAGAAGGAACTACAAGCACTTTATGCACTACAAGCATCGATAGTAAAACTTGATCAGCCTCCTAGTAAGTGGTGTTTTTGTGACAGGGTAAGGGAAGTTTGGGAAGTCCCATGGCAGTCACGAAAGAGTGTGGGCTCTGCTTACCTGTGTATGTGGCAGATGAGATAAAACAGCTTACTGTTCTGCCTGTTCCAATTTCAGCTTTTAGAGCAGTGCAAGTCCCCAGACATTTGGCCAGAGGCTGGCTCTTCTCGTGATTGCTCCCATCAGCAGGGAGGACACACCTCAGTTGATAAAAAGAGCAGTCAAAAATAATCTGTTGAGTTTACAACGCCTGGGCATGCAAGAGCCCAGGTGTTGTAGTTGCATTGCTGCACCACAGATGTCTGTGGGCTGAGAGGGGACAAACTAGGTTGAGTGGTTGATGAGTGTTGTCACAGTGACGCTCTTCAGAAAAGTGGTGGTGAGGAGAGTTATCAGAGAAGCAAGGATTCCTGGGAGCACGCAGCCCTAAAGCACCCAGCTCACTGTCCTGACCTGCAGTCAGGTTGGAGAGGGCCTGGAGGAGATTGGGTGATGTGGGTCCTGCCTGCCAGCCAGTCTCTAGATAATACATTCCTGTGGCTGCTTTCTCTTTTCTGTGGATCGTGCGTTATCTAAGGGTTCCATTTTCCCTCTGGGCTGTGCATAACCAGCAGGCAGCAGTAATTCAGTAACAGACCTTCTGGTTGCTGGTCTCTGCATCTCTTGCTTTAAAGGACATGTTAATCCCCTTATCCGTAGCCATGCTTTGTCTGCCAGTGGGATGCACGCAGTGCTAACAGCTGTTCTCTCCCGTTATTCCATTATCACAGATTTGTTGCGGATGTTTTTTGATTGCCTGTATGACGAGGAGGTTATATCAGAGGATGCCTTCTACAAGTGGGAAAGCAGCAAGGACCCAGCGGAGCAGAATGGGAAAGGAGTTGCTCTGAAATCAGTCACGGCATTCTTCACGTGGCTGCGGGAGGCTGAAGAGGAGTCAGAGGATAATTAAACCTTAAAATGCAGAGAGGAAAAACAAAACAACAACAAAACCACCAGTTTAAGTATTTTTTAAAAGGTTTCACATCTTCGCCAGTCACAGTGCAGCAAGGCCAATTCTCGCGCAGACCCCCCTTCCCCCCTGCGCACACGAGTACGAGAGGTAAAACTAGATAAACGCAGAGGTGGCCATGGAGGAAAAAAGGTACTTGAAAAACACAGACATCAAACGTGAGGGTGGGAGCACTAAACCAAAACACAGGTGTTATTTGTAGCAAAGATGTTCTGTTTTAATCGGTTTTTTCTTTTCAAATGACTCCTGCTCACAAACCACAGAGTGAAAAAAACCTGTTTAGCAAAAAAAAGAAAGACATTGAAAACTTTTAATTTATTATTTTAAGGACTGCAAATGTGAGTGTAATTTTTAAATTTGCAGTTTTCTGTAAAGAAATTGTATAATAGAACAGAAGCAGAGAAATAAATTTCCCTCCCTTTCATACGCACCTCAGTTTTGTTTCAAAGCATGATAGAGCTGTCAAGGGGGGTCGGGGTCAGCTAGATGAGGAAGGGATAAGTTTGTTTTTTTCAAATGTAATCAGATTTCGCTGCCTGCCTCTCAGCTTGCATCAGAAACTCAAAAAGAAAATAGTAATCAAATCGAAGTGTACACAGCCCTGGACTGGACGGAAGTGAATTCAGAAAACTACTGTGGACCAGAGCGCTCTGGCAAGAACTCATTCGATACCAGTGCTGCCCTGGGGAAAAAGTACTAGTGATACTTTGAGAACCTTTAGAGCAACTTTAAGGCTTGTAAATATCTAGAACAAATAATTTAAAAAAAAAAAAAAGGAAAAAAGAAATTGACTCAATCCTGTTTCTTTTCACTTTCAAAATATAAAGAACAAAATAAAGACAAACATTGCAAGTTTAAAAGAAAGTAAAGCGACTTCTCCTTTGACAGCTACCAAATGTGTGCACCACCTCCGGGCAGTGCTGGCTCCTTTCCCGTGTGTAGAGCCTCGGTTCCAAACCGGTACGTAGAGCGTGTGTGTATGTGTGTGTTCACCACGACCAGAGGGGTGAGAGCAATTGCTGTCTTAAAAAAAACAAAAGGAAAAACTGAACAAAAAAGGAGGTTGTTGCTGCTTAAGAGACCTTTTCTGCAGAGAGAACTTAACGGACAATGAGCACTGGCTGGGCTGCGGTGCCACATAGGTGCGTCTGGGTCTGGACAGGTTGTAGCGAGGCTGGGAGATGACCCCGGTGCTTGATCCTAGCTTGGTTCTCTCCAGCTGAGTGGCCGCATTGTGTCTCTTGTGTGACTTGGATCAGTAGCCTCGTCCTGGGGACTTGGGACCCTGGTGACTGTAGAGGTAGCAGCCACTTAAGCCAAGAAGCAACAGCCATTTACTGTGGCGTGTGCATCCGTGGCTGTCCAGCTCCCACCGCCCTTTGCATCCGTCAGTTGCCATGCTGTGCCTGAGGAATCCCGGCACCCACAGGGGTGAAGAGGAAAGCACCCAACACAAGTAAAGATGTGGAACAAGCGCTGTGGTGCTCCTGGCTTGGCCCGTGCTCCGCCATGGTCCCTGAAGCCCGAGCGCAGCCTGGTTGCGGGTCAGCAGTGATCGGACGTGCATTTTCCATGTGCCCAAAGGGACCTCAGCCATGCCCCAATGCCCCACGATTCTCCAAGCGAAGCCGCCGCCGCTGCCGAGTGCATTAAGTCTCTTGCATGTCTCTCTTCAACAACCAAAGATGACCTGCTGGCTTTCATGGTGAGGGAGCAGCAACCAGAATACAGTTTGGGAAGTCCCTAAAATGTAGTTGATGAACAGTGGTCCGTGGGTCACGAGGGACCTGTGGAGTGTTTCTGGTGGTCTGTGCAGCACTGGCTGCTCACATGATGCTATCGTCTTCTCTCCAGCTGCTATAACATTTCTTTAAAACAGACAAACAAGCCCAAGAAAAGGAAAAGCAAGGAGAGGAAAAACAAAGGCTACAAATACATTAAATACTTTTCCTAATCTTACTTTTACATGTAAACAACTTACTGTATTTGCATAAGGATGTTATTTGATCATCAAGGGCAAGGTCGGAGGGTGCCTGGTTGTGGCTGGAGGGGAGATGTCCGCGTGTTACCGTGTTCTACGCCATGAATCGGAGCTGGAGAATCCATGGCCTAAAACACTAGAGCATTGTTTGGGTTTTGGTTGGGGGGTGTTTTGTTGTTTTTTTAGTAATAATAAAACACTTTTCTCTGATGTTTTGTTAAAAAGAAAAAGATACTCTCAACCTTAATAGCTGCACTCGTGCATCTGCACCGGCACGACACCTTGAGATGGTATCTCAGCTGACAGGCAGCGTGGACTCTCTGTCGTCGAAAGGCTTGTCCACTTGCAGAGCCCTGGTGGGGTGGCTGGCCCTGAGGCACATTGTGAAACCTCTGCAGAAGGTCGTGTGGGTGCTGCTCTTTCAAAAGTACTTTCTGAGTTGGAAGGTGAGCGGGTTCATGATGGTTCATGGCAGTAACAGTTCAGTTAAGCGAATGCAAGTTTGTATGCAAATAAGGGCAAGTGTTTGCCAAGTCGATGTGTGCACCTGGCTAACTCCCTCTCTGAGGATGGGAATGGAGCATGATACTGGAGCTTTGTGAGGACTCTGGTTTGTTAATCTATCACCTTGAACTGGAAAGGCAGGAATTGCTGTTGAGTCAAGCAGGGAAATCTGTCTGGGGACGTGGAACTTTTTGGCTGGAAGACTTGGAAAACCAGTGGCTGAAGGGAATGGGAATGACTAAAGTCTCTTCCCTCCTTGTTTGAGCCTTAAATGTTGCAGAGGATCAGAACTTTCCCTGTGAGTGTCCTGCAGATGACAGGATGACTCTGAACACTCCCATTCTGATGTTTTAGGGTTGTGTTTTTATTTCAGAATCACCCAAAGGCTCTGGAAATATGTTTGCAGCATGGCAAGCTTTGAGTTTTCTGAGGCCAGATAAGCTGCGAGCGGAGTGCTCAAGAGTTGTTTGTGCACAAGAGCGTGAGGTCTCTCCACTTGTGGGCACGTTGCCTTGAGATTCAGCTTCCCACAGATGTCACTGCACGACACAGATCTTGCACCAAAACTATTGCTTCTGCTCCCCTTGTGCTGTCTGCCATGTACTGCTGGCTTACTTGTACCAAAATATGGTCTCAGTCACCTTCTAGACTGGCACAGGTTTGCAGGTAGTTGTTGCCCCAGAAGATATTGGCAATATCTCTATACCCCTCTTCTGATCCACCCCAGGATGCTGTTGGCTCTCTTGGCCACAAGAGCACATTGCTGGCTCATAGTCATCTTGTTGTCCACCAGGACCCCCAAGTCCCTTTCCCCTACACTACACTCCAATGGGTCAGTCCCCAGCTTATATTGGTACCTANATAGATGACATCCACAGCTCTGCCCTCATCCATGCACCTGGTTACGCCCTCATAAAAGGCTATCAGGTTGGTCAAGCAGGACTTTCCTTTCATGAAGCCATGCTGACTGTCCCTAATGACCCTCCTGTCCTTGATGTGCCTGGAGACAGCCTCTAGTACAAATTGTTCCATCACCTTTCCTGGGATGGAGGGAGGCTGACCGGTCTACAGTTACCTGGGTCTTCCTTCTTTCCCTTTTTAAAGATTGGGGTAACATTTGCTATTTTCCAGTCCCCAGGCACCTCTCCCATTCCCCAGGACCTAGCAAAGATGATGGAGAGTGGCCAAGCAATGACTTCCGCCCTTCTCGGCTGACCTGTGGTTACTGATAACTGATGTTACAACAAAGCTTACGTAAAGACACTGTCGAGTTTCCCCCAAGAATACCAAAGGTTTTGAGTGTGTTGAGGTTTTTTTCTCCCTTATATCTGTAAGGCATTTAAAACACTTCTTCTGGACAGGCTCATTAACACGGCAGAGAATTAATGCAGCTCAGCGGGGAAGAGCTGCATTAGAGCCCATTTGCGCTGCTGGAAGCCCTTCTCAGGCTGAGGCTGTGTGGGCAGTCAAAGGCAGAGAAGCAGATGTGCTGCTTACAACCCTGGTTGGTCTTTATTAATGAAATAAACAAATAGGTCCCTAAACCTGAGTCAAACAGCAAATTTACAGGCCTAAGAGTAGTTTATTTCTAGAAATCATAGAATCTGAATTGTTTAACTTGGAAGGGACCTCGGAGATCCTGTACTTCCAGCGCTGTCTGCCATGGGTAGTGACACCTCTCACCAGACTAGGTTGCAAGAGCACCATCCAACCTGGACTTCCTGGGATGCAGCAGCCACAGTCTCCCTGGGCAACCTGTTCTAGGGCCTCATCACCCTCACATGGAGGGATTTCTTCCCACAATCTCATCTCAATCTCCTCTGAGCTTGAACCCAGCCCTCTTGTCCCAGCACCAGAGTCCCTTGTAAAAAAAAAAAAAAAATCCCTCTCCAGCTTTCCTGGAGCCTCTTCAGGTACTGGAATATGCTCTAAGGTATACCCCCAGAGCCTCCTCTTCTCCAGGCTGAACAGACCGCAATCCCTCAGCCTTTCCCCAGAACAGAGGAGCTTCAACCCTCTGATCATCCCAGGGGCCTAATTTGGACGCATTCCAACAATTTCATTGTGCACCACATTAGGGTTTAAGTTTGTGGTGACACCAGTCCTTTTGCTGCATTCTTGGGAACTCACAGAATTTTTGCCTGCAACCCTACAAATCTTGTTTTCTGATAAAGGAAAAACAGCCTCTGGAAAGTCCTGTTAACTTGCTGAGCATCCTGAAAATATTTAAAACCAATTGCAGATGTCAGCATCTCATTGCTAAGAGGGTGGCTGTGACTGTTCCTGCTGTGTTTCATTCCAGAGTGAAACAGACAAAGGAACCTGAAGCTGGTTGCCTTGCTTGAAGCAAAGAATCTGTTACAGCTGTGCCCCTGCCCCTGCTCAGTTTGTCTCATGGGTACAAGAGGGTTTAGCTTTGGGGGCAGTAAGCTCAAATTCAGATCCCCCCTCAAGATTCAACACCTCTGTCCCTGGGGCATGGAACCATCTTTAGGCCAGTTGGCTGTTGGCCACAGGTTGGTTGGTGATGGGCATGAGATGGCAGGACCTGCCGCCTCAGGTCTGGTTTGCACTGTGTGGAGATGAAGCTATTGGGAGGTGTTTGGGCTGGGTCTGACCTCCAGCTTTACAGTCTGTCTGACAGCCTCGCCTTTCTGCTCTTTGGAAGATGACTGGCCCTCTGCTACCAGATGATCAGCTGAGTACTATCAGCAGGATGAGCTCTTTCATGCCACTTTCTTGTAATGAGTTGCCAACTCAGATGCTTTTGTGGGATTTCACAAGCTGATCAAAATTCCCAGGCAGCCATTTGATGTGGTGGACTGGGGGCTGGAAGCTGCAATAATCACAGGATGAAGCCTGGGGATGAAAAAGCTCAGCCCAGAGGTTCCTGCTCAGCTCCCAATCTGGGACTGCAGATTGATAACCTGTGAGGAGCCACTGCAGGAAACCACGGTGATAGGCAAACAATCGCAGTATGAGATGTATTAACCTACTTGGCTTCCAGCAGCATGACCAAATTCCTGCTGCTGTCTGAGGAAACTGAACTCAAAGTTGTCTACCTTTGTGTTTTCTATGCCTGTGGCTTGCAGGTACCCAACACAGGACTGTGGGCTGTGGCAGTAACTCGTGGCAGTGGAAGTGCTGCTGTAGGGATGCCTGTGGTCTGTGGAGAGCTTTGGTCTTGTGGCACCTATTTTTCTTCCTCATTTCCAGCTGCTAAATTGTGCTGAAAGAGCACTAAACTAAACCTGGCTCCTGCTGCTTTCAGTAGTTTGTCCAAGCATGCAGCTGCTGTCCCAGCAGCAGGGACATGCTCTAGGCACAAATAGGGAAAGGGAGGATGTGTGCAGGGAAATCAGTCTGCACTTTCAGTTTGGAAATCTGTACTGCCGAGCGAGCAGAAAGACTGGTGCAGCCCAGTGTGCTTAGTTGTCCGGTTGCAGGAAGGAAAGTCAGTCATGTCAGTGTTGGAGTGAGCTGGGCCAAAGTAGCACCTGGTGCAGACTAAAGTGAATAATCCGGCAGTCCAGGCCAGAGGAGGGCCTCCTCATGCTCCATCGTGCTGCAGCAGCACAACTGCTGCATGAACTTACGGTGATGGATGCAGTGCAGACATGCTGAATGGCCAGGCTAAGGGAGCTTTGAACTCCAAGCCGCTCACCAGTTGCCATAGCAGCTTCAGATTCCCCAGGCAAAGACCCACCAAATTTAAAAGGCAGTGCAGTGGTGTTGTCATTACTATCAGCACGGTGGCCATTTCATGGTCAGGCAAGTATGTGGCTTCAGAAGAATGCACTAGGCCTGCAGCCGCCGCTCTGGTGCACTTTGGGATAAGGAAACGTGTAAGGAGGCTCCTGTGCCTGAGCCGGGCACAGCTCCAGCACCCAGCCAACACGGGTGCCGGGGCTTCGTCCAGAGGTTAGTGCTGCAGGGCGGCTGCAGTGATTCTATCCTTCCCTCTTTATGTGCTGGCAGTGAAGGGGCCAATGACACCGTTAGAGCCCCTAAACCGCGGTCTCTACCACCGCATCTATCCGGCTCTGGAACACGCCCAGGGATGGCGGCCTGGGGCAGCCTGTCCCAAGGCCTCACAACGCTTCCAGTGAAGGCGCGGGAGGTTTCACTGGAAGAACCCGGCCGTAGGGACCTCTCGGCTGTGGAGCTGCCGGGCGCAGCCCCAGCTTCGGCCCTGCAGCGCCCCCGGGGGGCTAAAGGCTGGAAATGGCCCCGGTGCCAGGGGCGAGTGGGCAGTGCGCACGCGCGCTTGGGGTCTCTGGGCAGGACGGGTCGCGCACGCGCACTTCTGCCCCATCCCAGTGCGACGTGGAGGCGGGGGGGGCGGTGTTCGAAAAATGCCCGCGGTCTCCCATTGGCTGGCGCGGCCTCTGCGTCACATACGCCCCCGCCCCTTCCCCCGGCCTCGCCCCGCCCCTTCCCCCGGCCTCGCCCCGCCC
>VXBP01007950.1:0-16385 GCA_013400115.1 Rhinopomastus cyanomelas | reverse complement strand
ATACCCCGTGCGTGGCTGGGGCCCTGTGACTGGGCCGCCGCTATTTTGGAAGGAGTGATCGGCAGGAGGAGAGACTGCTTGTCGTTTCTGCCTCTGAGAAAAGACTGGCAGTGCTTAAGGTTTGGGGGAGAGCTCCTGTGTGCTTAGCTGAAGAAAGCAGAAGGACTCAGGAATCCTTAAACCTTGGATGTGAAAGACAGAGACTGGGTCCTTTGAAATGCATGCAGCTGCACAGAGGGATGCGGGTGTGGGTGCTGAGAAAGTCAGGCCATCCCGGACTGACATGCTCTCTTTCCCAGGTCTCTAAACTAGAAGAAGATCCAAGACCCAAACTATAGTGATCTCCTATTATATTTCTCTCAGGTTATGTGATGGCATTTATGACACAGTTTCTAGTTTGTTTGTACCGGCTTGCATAACCTTTTCTCCTATTCTGTATATAGTTAGTGTTAATAAAACTTTTCTGGAGTTTCCCTAAGCCATCAGTTGTCTGGTGAATTTTATCCGAGATGCCATCGAGACCTCACTGCTTTGCTTTGCTTTCTTTTATTTTGAATTGTGGTCCTGAACCCACCACACGTACACATGTGGAACACAGGATACTATTCTAACTCCTTACACCGAATTTGCTGTCACTTCTGAATCTGGGTACTGTAATGAAGAGGTTTGAAAACCTTACAGGAAAACAGCCAACCCATGTGTCATACACTGGTTATAAGCTCGCTTCCGAAATAAGCCTTAAAGTAGCCACTGAGTTATATTACATTTTCATACTTCCTTCAATTAAAAAAAAACCCCCAAAACACAGACTGCTGGTAAAGAACTTACTCCTCACTCCTCTCTGTTATGCAGTAGTGTGGAACTCATACAGCTAAATTAGAACTCTGATAAAATAGATTACTTAAAATGCCTTCTCAGTGTCATGATGGTGTCATCATCTTTCACAGTACACTGGTAAGCTCTACCTTGTAGAGTTCACAAAGATCTGAAAATTCTTGTGGTCATTGCGTGTTTCTGGGAAATAGCTGCTTATTAGAAATGTAACTAATGAAAAATCTCTTTTGAATATATTTTTATAATTATGTTTATTTAGTATTTAATAAATGTACAGTTTAATTAAAAAATACTATTTCAGCCAGCAGTTTTGCAGACTTTGAAATCCGGAGCTCTAGATGTGTCAGATAGACAACATGGTTATTTTATCTGAAGTAGAAAACAACCACTGAGTAACAGTTTCTATGAGATACGTTTGTATACTTGGACAAGCAATACATTGTGCACTGATGTAAATATTTAGATTTAGTGTATGCTATGTCAATAACTAGGCAATATTATGAAACTATGTATTTTCTGTATACGGTGTTACTTTTAGTTATATCATAGTAGTTTCCACATGTATGTCTAAATTCTAAGTAGCTTTGAAATGGCAAGTGCCACTTCATATTTAGAAGTATTTAGAGTGCTTGATCTAGAGACTTTAAAAAACACATTGTGTTGTATAATGGTCTAAAGAGTGTACGAAAGAGTGTATAAAATACCCAATTCAGTTTGTGTCAGGTGAAAAAATGTGTACTGCAGGAAGTGTTTTGACCAATACCTGTAAAACAATAGAATGAGCTATACTTTCAATCAAAGCAGCTAAACTAATTTTAAGTAGGATTTTGCTGTTCTTTAGTATGTTAATAGTCTGATGAAGAAAATGGATTGTAAATGATAATGAAATTTCTCTGATATAGTTTATATGTCTTAATAGAACTTTTCTTTTGTTTTTCATTAAGAATGTAGGTGTTATGCCATTACAGAAAGTAAAGAGACTTAGAAATGACTTAATAGTTGTCTCAAGTATAAGTATGTTATCTAAAACTTGGTGTATGGCTGTATGAAAAAAAGCCACCTGGTAAACTAACACATGATTTTAGAGCACATCAAGTGCTCTGTGGCAGCCTGAGCACCTTCATAGTAACAAATGGTGTGACACAAAGACAGACTATGATATGATTCAATGTGGTGCCAAGGTTCTGTTGCCTATATTAGAAAAATATGTTTGTAGTCTTTCTTCACAATATCCATAGCTAATGCAAGCTGCTTAGCCTGTATTTGGTGATATTTAGATAACTTCTTAGTCTAAATATGGTTAGGAGTCAATATACACAAACCCAATTGTAGCAGGATAGTTACGTACCTATAATGTACTACTCAAGATTAATATTAACCTGTGCTTATAATCCTTACTAATTTAACAGCTGAGATTTGGTTTCCTGTGAGGTAACTGACACAGCATGGCATGAAATGATGAACTTTTGTCATAACTGTATATACTTGTTCATCATGCTAAGTTCATCATGCTGAATTATTTGACACAGGAATGCATACATAGATACATGCTCACACAAACACTCAGAAGATTGCTTTTCTTTGATTCTTGGAAAAGTAGTTTGGAGATACTTGTTTTGACCATAAAATGAATAGCTGTACTTGGAAAAAATCCCCACATTTCTCCCAGTATTAGTAGTTACTTGTAATAAATTGAGATTATATGACAGTTAACCACTGTTGTCAAGTACACTGTAAATAGTACAAACAATATATTTTTGGCTATTTTAAATTATTTTTGTCTCTTGCAAGTAATATGCATATGATTTTTTCCATCACTTATATTAAATATTTGTTCTTTTGCCAGGTTGACTGGTATGAATCTACCTTCTCCTGTTATCAGCAGTAAAAACTGGTTACGACTCCATTTTACATCTGACAGCAACCATCGACGAAAAGGATTTAATGCTCAGTTCCAAGGTAGGGAACATAAAAATGCAACAAAAGAAGATCTTTGCCTTTAAGCGTTGCTGAAATGGTGGTGAAATTTGAAATTTATGTTTAAATATTAGTGATGTAGTAAAGAGCTGAGTCATACTAGTACTGCTCTTACAGTGAGTAACTGATATCCTTCTGTGATCAGAAATTTGTAGGAAGGTACTTTTGGCAACAGTATCTGTGCTTCAGTTTGCAGTTTGCTCTAATTGTGTGTTTGCTTGTTCGCTTTTTACATCATTTACTTTTCATTCAGTCTGATCCTTGCTTTAAAAACATGCCTGGAATGCAACTTGCAGAAAGTCAATTCCGCATAAAGTCATACCCTTATTAAAATGTTGTCTCCCTTTACCGTTGGAATCTCTTACCTAGAAGCTACATTCATTATTTGGAAATTTACTCATCCTCAGCACAGCACAAATTTCAGGCTCCTGCATAGATTTACAAATTAAACTTTAGAAGAATAACACTTTAGTGTTGCTGCCAGCAGATCCCTATGGTCACCTAGATGCTCAGCACAATGCAGTTTTTTACAATGGAGTCTTCATTGATTTCTGTATTTTCAAAATCATTACTCCAGATCAAAGACACTGCTCTTGTATTGAAAATAATGTTACTTAAACCTTTTAAGTTTCTTGCTTACATAAGCAGTTCCAAACCTTTTACCCAACACACCTTCAAATCATTTATGTGTTTAGGCCTCCCCCTCACTACCAAAAACTTGCCATGTAAACCCAATATACAAATACATGTTTACTATTTTGAATGCCACTTGGTTTGATTTCACTGAAATGCCTTCAGTCCTGTAATTCACTACAGGTGTTCATCAACCCCCATCAAGTATTGGACAAGAGTTATTCAATGTTTCATTTCCCATATAGAAAATAGCTGCTTCTGGCCCTACTCAGTCTGTATAATTTGGGCAAATGCAAAAAGTTGGCTATTTATGTGCCTTGAACCCTTTCTTTCATTAGTATTTAAAAGCTTCTTTTAATGTTTTTATTTCGAAAAGTGTTTTTGTAATACTAAATTTCATCGCCTTTATGGTAGAAAATGCGATAGTGAATTATAAGCTTAATGAACTTAAATTATAAGTAAGTCACTTGGCTTCTACAAAGCAAAAATTGCTTCATCAGACTTACCTTAAAATAATCTCAAATATTATTTGAAAACAATAAAATACAGCCAATCATTTTTATATCTATTGTAAAATTGCATGAGTTATAAAAATCATTCAACCAATAAAACCCCAACCAACACACACCAAGAGAAAAGAAGCAAGTAGAAGAACCCCTAAAAGAAGAGGCTCACACTGTTGAATAGGGAGTTGCTGAAACCAGCAGCCCCATGAAGTGATATATAACCAGAAGCTGGAATAGAGCTCTATTCCTATCAGGCATATACACAGTGAGCACATGTACACCTCACGTATGCAGGATACTCTGTTCTTGTCTGTCTGTATGGCTTAACACTGATAGACACACTCAGGACTCATATGAATACAGAGCACCACTGGCCGCATTCTGATAATCCTTTCTGGCTCTTCTCTCTGCTGTGGAGATTGTTACTGAGAAATAAATGTGGGTCCTCCCAAGCAGATGGGCTGAGACACTTGGTCTTCTCAGTAGCTTCCCCCAGACCCCAGCAGCCCCAGCTGCTGGCAACAGGGCATACAGCCACGTAGTTGCCATTACTCATATGTATGCACATGCACGCATACAGGTGGGGCTTCACCCCAGAACTTGCGGTGTTCCCAGCATTTGGCTAGGACCTTCTGACTGCTGTAGTAGCTATGTGCTTCAGATTTGTCACCATCCAAAACACACACCTTTGCATCTTATAGTTCCCAGGCTGGATGACCCTAGCTGGTCACTAGGCTGGATGCACTCATACTCCCTCAAGGTACTGTACTGTGGACACAGAGCCCTCCAGCCCATAATCTGACTTCAGTTGCTTCACTCAGACTCCCATACACATACTTGCACAGACAATAGAGTATCTCACCCAGAAACAGAATTAGAAATTGAGCTTAATCAGGAGACAGGACAGATTATGCTAGTGAGGCACACGAATGGTCACACAAGTATAATGACCAGCCTCAGTTTACATGCAATTTCTTATTCCTACATTTCTGAGTATCTGTTTTTCCTCTAACCTCCTGAATAAATCCATCCTTTTCCTTGATGATTTTTTGCAATGTTTAGTGCCCCAGATTTTAACATGGTGAAGAAAAGCATCTAAAATAAGAAAATTAAATCAGTGCATTAAGAGAACACATTTGAATACATTAACTGACAGCAGTTCTAAAAAGCTGAATGTGTAAATAAACATAGTGGAAAAGGTATACCGAACTGACAGATGTTTGCATTTCCCCTTGAACCATATTTGGTGTCCCATTTTCCATCAGGCAGGAGTAGAAGGGTAAAGAATCTGAAAACATTTTTAGAATGAATGGCTACAAAGTGAAGGGTTTGGTACTTCACCACTTCTTCACAACCTCCTACACACAGTTCTTCCCCCTACTTTGGTTTGCTAGTTTGGGGAAATCCCATGGGACAGGATACTTACAGGTACAGGAGCTCAGGATAGCTGGTTAACATTCAAAGACCACTTTCTTGAAGCACAAGAAAAGAGCTTTCCAACGAGAAATAAGGAAGGGAGCCAGAAGACCTGTGTGGTTAAACAGGGAGCTGCTAGGCAAACTGAATAATAAGAAGAAAGCCTATAGGTGATGGAAGGAAGGGATGGCCCCTTGGGGTTATTCTAAGGCTCTGATGAGAAAATGTATAGATGCAACTAGGAAAGCCAAGGCCTTCTTGGAATTAAACCTTGCAAGAGACGTCAAGGGCAACAAAAAGGGCTTCTTCAAACACATTGAAGGTAAAACTAGAGGCAACGTAGGCTCCTTGCTGAATGAGGTGGTTGCCCTGGAAGCAGAGGATATAGAGAAAGCAGAAATACTGAACACCTTCTTTGCCTCTATCTATGCTTATGGGGGCTTTCTTGATATGAAGCCCCAGACTGCTGTGACTCCAGAGGAAGTCAAGGCAAGAGAGGAGCCTGACTTGGTTGATGAGGATTGGGTTAGGGATCAGTTGAGCAAGCTGGATGTACACAAATCCCTGTGCCCAGATGGGATGGACCCGTGCGTACTAAGGGAGACAGCGAAATTCATTGCTAAGCCACTCTTCATCATCTTTGCTAGGTCCTGGGGATCAGGAAAAGGAAATTGATGAATTCCACACTGTACTAAGATAAATTTGCTAATTCATTTCAAGATTTATTCTGTTAATACTATTGCAAATGTGCAACTGTTTCTTGTTTCTGACAAAATATGTAAAACTAAGTGTAAATCTTTTCAATAGATGTTTCTATTCCAATGTCAAGCACCAACAAAAGAATTATTTTTTTCTTTACTGTAGCAAAGCTAGGTATATTCAAATACATTTCTTATAGTGACACTGGGCATAAGACTGAAGAGTAAAGTCTGAGCTTGTGATCACTGGTTAATAGGAAATACGTGATTTTTCTTCAAGTATCTGGACTTGGGAAAAATCTGCAGTGAAAAACAGCCAAGAGTTGAATTCAGCAGAGCAGCAGCAGAAGCATCTTGAGGAAGCACCAGCAGATGATATCAGAATGTTTTAGCTTTGAGTGGTAGCCAGTATTACAGGCTTTGCAGTTTATTTCATGCAAGAATTAAAACTGGCAAGATAATCACATATTTGTATAATTGGGGGGTGGGGGGAATAAGCAGCTATGTAATCTGATATCCAAAGCATGAGTAGTGTTATAAAGAATGTGCTAAGAGCAAACACTGTTAGTTTTCCTGTTATGGACTTACATAAGAATAATCTCAAGATATAACTATATTAGGTCTAAAAAGGTAAATTTCCGCAACCATAACACTGAGCTTTGCTTTTGTTCATATCTTAGATGGTTTTGATGTGATCTCTATACTGAAATCTATTTACTTGTTTGCACACGTGCAGTTAAATACAGGCGCACATGCTAAAAATCTAGCAGGTTTTATTCACTTATTGTTTCTCAACCAAATGACTTCTGGTGATTGCTTACTGTTATGAAATAGTAGAAATAGGTTTTTGAAAATTCTTGATAAGACATATCAAAGAGGAGACAAATATATTTGTCTATAATTTTTAGACTTGTTCTTTAAAGCTTTTAATGCCAAACATTCCACAGCATCTCTTGGGTATATTACTTGNTTTACAAGACCTTGCATACTAGATAGGCAGAACCCTATGTAAAACAAAAGAAAGCAAAAAAAAAGCAAAACAAAGGCTTTACAGTTAAGAGAAGCTGGGCTTGAAAGGTTACTGTCTCCTACTTTCCTCACTGCCTGTATATTTAGTGGATAATTAATAGTAAATAACTATCACAGAAGGAAAACCAGTTCTTAAAGGAAGTAAACAATGTTAGTTTCACCTTTCTTTAACTGTGTTTTGGTATAATTTGGATTCTTTTTTTCTCCAGAAAATCAATCTGACAATACCAGTGACTGTTTTCACTTTCAAAACTAACAAATTCAGAAGCCTTTTAATATTTTTAAGGTGTCCTTTAAGGCACATTGTTTTTAAAAATAGCTCTTACACAAGTTTATGTTTCCAGTTATTTAAAAAAAGAAGATGACTATGCATATTTGGTGTGATTCAGCCTTAATGAAAATAGGCTGATGAATAGATTTTTAAAGTCATAAGACATCATCATTCATTCTGAACATGAACAAATCTCCTCTAAGTCTTGTCACTAATGTTTACAGGTCATTGAGATTTTTAAATATTGTAGTAGTAGTAGAGGACTTACTGAAACAGAAATAAAAAGGTTTTCCTTACTTTTTCCAGTATTTCTCTTCTACAATTAAGAAGGAAAGTGATTAAGAAAAAAATCCAGGCAACTAGTCACAATATATTAGTTTTTAAAGAGGAAAAAAAATCGATGAGTATCCTTTGAGCTAAGAAAACATTAAATGTTCTTTATATGCTTACAATATGATGTATGTTATTTCTTAAAAAAAACAACAAAACAAACATTAAACCGTAAGTAATTTTGGGTAACAAGAATTTTTGACAATAAATTTGGACTAAGCATATAAATATTGTATGAAAAGGATGTATTCTACTAGATGTACACAGGTATAAATGAAATCAGAATCTGGCAGCCATAGCCAAATAATTTAATTGGGGTGTACATAACTCAAAATGCTATATTCTTACTGCATGATAAATAAGTAATGTAACAACTCTAATATCAAATCTAATATTTATGTAAGCAAATTTGAATATAAACCAGCAAGTGTCATATAACCCTGATGTTTCAAGGCAGATGTAAGAATCAGAACAGAAATACAGAGTCTATGTGGAACTATTGGACTATGTGTCATTCCAGGCTGATAGCTTGCAGAAGTACAAAGACTGCTGAGAAGTTAGTTCTACTGTGGCAAGTACATGGTGTATCCTGAAGTGAAAAGGCACATGAAGTGGTTCACTAAGAGTTCTTCAGTTGACACAGTTTCAAACTGTGAGAATCATGCCCAGAGACATAGTAGTCACCAAGGCCATAAACAGCTATCTTGCCTACCAGAACAGGAAAAAACCCCCTGAAGAATGGAGTGTAGTGATGAGGGGCCAGGGGTTGCCGATGCCGCGATGGGAAGCAGCACAGGAGACAGCTGTATGGTGAAGCAATGAAGGCACCGTCCCCAACCTCGGGGATGTCCGTCTCTTTTATTAGCAGACATACGTCAGTGATAAACTCAGGATTGGTGCTCAGTGCACTTGTGGCATTAAGTGATTGGTACCCAGACCACACATGCCTGATTCCCCTGTATGCTTGTGTGAGAAACTATGAAAGAATTTAGCTAAGATAACAGGTTTTACTAACTGCGCCACAGGTTGACTCCCGGAACCAATTATGACAAGTTCCTCCAGCCACCCACTTCCAGGACATGGTGTGCCAGTATCCCGTATGCTTAAAGAGCAACATTCTTAAGGAAGAACTGAAATATTCCCACAATGGAGAAGAAAACCAAGGAAATGTTTCAAAAGATCTCTTCCATGTACAGTAGAAGCATATTTGCTATGATTATAATAATACCCACATGTATCATAGGAAGTGTCATAGTCTGCTAAAGTAGGGTGAAGAGGATGAAGCATCTTTCCTGTGTCCCACAGAGATGACTTTTACCTGTAGAATGAAATTTTGAAAGTACTATTTCCACAAACCATATATCTGAATGCATCTATGTCATATATATAAACATGCAGTAATTTCTGCAGCTGACAGTAATAGTTTTCTAACACCCTTAAAAGACACAGGAACTACCCAATTGTCTCAGTGCTACTTTTGCTTTGTTACCCACCTCATTGTTACTAACAGTTGAAATTTTACTCATTAGTTCATCCTGGGCATGATTTATCCAAATAATACCAGGCATATATTCTTTTGATAGCTGAGTTTAATTTAGCTATAGAAAAAAGATGTATGGGCTGAAATTGTCTTGGACTTCCAGTGCTCATCTCTACCCTCCTCCCTGAATGGGTATCTCATCAGCAATGAACCTTTAAGTTATGATTAACAGAATAGGTGAATTTAATTAATTCCATTAGCTTAAGAGAATATTTTAAGCGAAGACAGATTAAACCTACGAGAATTTTAAAAAGTAATCATTTTAAAGGTTAAAAGTGCTGTTTGCATCTGACATTAAAGTAAACTTCCTCTTTTTGTGCTATTAAATGGCAAGTCATCTTTAAAAACAGGAAAACCTTTTTAATGAAAGAGCAATCAGCAATTAGAAAATAAGTGCATCAAAAAAGGTCCTGAAATGGGATTTAACTGGCTATAGAAAGTACAATTTAAGGTTTTTCATCTTTGTTACAGAAGGAGTTTGATAGAAAATGTTGAATGTTAAACCACAATGTTCAGTAGCCTCTAGTTCTCTTCAGAGGTTGAATAGTTTGTATTTTAGACTATACTTGCTTGATTCTTTTTAGAAATAGAAGAAAATATTTGTAGACCACATACAAAAATGTACACACACAAATGTGATCGAGAGTTTTGGTGTTTATGTTTCACATTATACCATTTAACATTATGGATTCCTCTGTCTCACAGATACTTACATAGCAACACATAGAATGTGTTCTATATGGCCTGTCTTAGCTGACTCTGCTTTGGCATGGGGGGTTGGACTAGATGATCTCTAGAGGTCCCTTCCAACCCCTAACATGCTATGATTTGTCTGTTCTCCAGATATAAAAATTTTGTCCCCTGTAATTGCTGTCTAGGGATCTAGCTTGAGCAAGTGGTATATATTTCTTTTATATTCTGTGGAGAGAAAAAGGTTACTCTAGAGAATGATTCATTGTATCTAACCTTAAAAGGAGAAGAATTGCTCCTTTGAGGTAGCTATTTCTACTCATAAACATACTTTTTGATGACTGATCTTAAGTATTGTAAATCCCCTACCTAATACTCTTTTAGAGAGATACACAATACAGTTTTCATGACTTGTGGAAAGACTTCAAGAAAGGAAACTGCAGGACCTGTTTCAATGTTTATTACAAATAAAGCTGCTGAGTATAATTTTTCCCTGTTCATGAGAAGTGTGCTTAAAGTATCTCTAGTAAACACCTTGCTGGCTTTCATTCTAAAATAGAGTCGTAGTATAAGGAGGATAGTTCTTTTATTTGTCTACTGTAAAATTACTTAGTGGTTTTACTACTCAACCATGCATACAAGTAGTGTGTGTTTTGAATCATCCAAGAAATGATTGAATGTTTTACATGGCACAGATATTACAAATTGTGACATTAATACTGACAAAGACCACAACAGTTTCCCAGATACTCATTATGAGAGTCGTGCTGTTTGTTTCTTGTTAAATATGGAATGCTTTTAAGATTCATTTGGTTATGCAGCCTAAGAAAGCAGAACATAAGGTGACATTTGATGGAAATTTTATTGCCTATCTATAGGAACTAATCCTAAGAAAACCTTATCCATGAGGTTAACCCTTCCAGAAGCCCTTGGGCACATTAGCCTTATTTTCTGCATTGATGTCTCTGTATAATATGTCTCTGCCTTAGAAGAAAACACACTGCTATCCAATCTATTTCATCATAGATGGCTTCATCTTTGTTTCAATCATTTTTCATCATTTGAACAGCTGTTTTTGAGGTTTAGACATAAATGTCTATGCTTGCACTGTACACAGCACAAGAAGTGATTTCTGCTCAGTTTCAGTAACTGTTTACTTCACTCTGAAGTTGCAAAGCAGGAAAAGTACAGTATAAACAGACACAATGAAATATATATTCTTTAAATTCAATATTAAAGATGTGTGAAGTTGCTGTTGCTACCATTTAACTTAGAAATGTTTGTATACACAGCAGTGTATACTACAGTAATCATAAGAATTATCCCATACATTGATAAAAAGTGTAACTGATAAGCAGTTGTATTAATTTATACATTTATGTATGGTACAATTTACTGCAATTTTAAAAACACCTGATTTGATTATTTTATGTTTGTCTAGGATAAATGGCTATATTTTAGCTTTATTAACTGCTGCAATAAAAAAAATTAATATGAACTAGAAAACTCTGGCAATTAACTGACGTGGACTCTGCAAGTGAAAACAGCAAAGACAAATTTATTGAACTATTTCATGCCCTTTTAAACACACTGTTGTCACTACAGATACACTTGGCTTCATATTATTGGTTACAATAACTTTACCTAACTATTATTTCTTAAACTCATTGGTTACACAGTCTCTAGGGGAAGTAAGAAGAACAAGAAGAGTCTCTGAAAAAAATGAAGTCATACCTAAACCAATGCATGCATTAGTCTGGAAATTTAGCTTCATCACCTTGTTAGCATACTCGCTGAAGGACAGAGTCTGCTTTCAGGAAGATCCAGCCCATACAGGCTGTTTCCTCCCATAGAAAAGGATTACTGCTGTAATTTTTTGGGACTGTCAATCATTAAAATGCTGTTAGCACTCTGATACACAAACTCAGCCACTAACCATTTTGCTATTGGTATTTTACATTTTGCACAATAGTTTTGAATTTTCCAGAAATGTTTCTAAATCTGATTCTATTTTCTGTTGGTCAGATTGTTCCCAATCCATACAAACAGTTAAATACCTGTGATTGTGTCCTGTATTTTTACCCTTTTCTCCTACTGTTACAATGACAATTCTACTCTGCATGTTTCTTAATGTATATTTCTTAATGTATGTTTCTTCACATCTGTTGCTGCTTTGCTCCTGATGTCTCCTCTGGTGCCCTAACTACTTAATAGAGACAGGCTTGGAGTTTATCAGGCAGTCAGCTGGCTAGACAGAAAACAGATATTAAACCTCTGATGCATCTGTTTTCTGTAGATTCAAAAGGGTTAGGTGAGCCAAATAATGTAACATACTGTGATTCTACACTCCCCTTAGGAAGTTCAACTAAAAACATGTCTCGTACTGAATCATAGAATCATAGAATCACTACGGATTGGAAGGGACCTCGAAAGATCATCTAGTCCAATCCCCCTGCAACAGCAGGATCACCTAAACCAAGTCACACAGGAACCCATCCAGTCAGGTCTTGAATATCTCCAGTGAGGGAGACTACACAACCTCCCTGGGCAGCCTGTTCCAGTGCTCTGTCACCCTCACTGTGAAGATGTTCCTTCTCTGAAAACTGAGTCAGATCAAAGCAGATGTGAATGTTGCTTTTAAACCTTGTGGTCCTTGGATATATGTAGAGAAATGTCCTGTACATTTTGTTTCAGAAATAAGTTTTTAAAATGTTTAAGATTTTGCCCTAAACTGTGGCAAGTATAGGAAAATACTGCATGTAGTTAGGATGAGCTTTTACCTTAAAAATCTTGAACTCAATATATTGTAAATCATGTCCTGATGTCCATTCAAAAAGAACATCTTTTGTACCAGGAGAAATGATCTAATTTTTTCAATAGTACTTGGAAAAAAATGCAGTGATTTCACCCTGCTTGTAGGATTCCTGTGTAGCTTTGTATTATTGTGTGTAACATTTGGCTACTGTGTGTCCTTTGTATGAGGTTTCATTTTGAATTAATCTTTTTGTTTGCTTCTTTTCTCAGTGAAAAAAGCAATTGAACTCAAATCAAGAGGAGTCAAGATGTTGCCCAGCAAAGATAGTAGCCACAAA
Source organism: Rhinopomastus cyanomelas (assembly GCA_013400115.1). Classification (NCBI taxonomy): domain Eukaryota; kingdom Metazoa; phylum Chordata; class Aves; order Bucerotiformes; family Rhinopomastidae; genus Rhinopomastus; species Rhinopomastus cyanomelas. The sequence goes on along the minus strand of VXBP01007950.1, from coordinate 3,369 downwards.
AATTCTGTCTGTAAGTTGTTTATGCCATTATCCTTACTGACTGCGTATATCCTGTGAAGTCCTATTAAATACACAAATCAAAGAGAGCTGTTAGGAAATAAAATGGTTGTTATGCATTCAGTTGTCATTGAGTTGAAACTCTACTGGTAATATTGAAAGTGTAGAGAGCAAAATGTGGTGTTGCAATGTCTGAAAATTGTGTGACTGTAGGGACAAAACCACAACAGAATTTTCTAATTCTATCAGTATACTTATGATTCAGAGATGCAAGGTGAGTTAGCAAATCCAGGCAAAACAGTACTGTATAGAGTTTACCAATCCAGTCCTGGGGTGAGTGAAGGTATCTTAGCATTTTCTGTATCTAAGTTTACACTTTCTCATTTTTATTTGCCCTCAGTATCAGATCTCTATTCTTTCCATTTCCTTGCTCCATTATGTCCTGGTGAATGTCTTTTTTAAGACCTGTTGTATAGCACACCAGAGGTTAAGAACTGCTTAATTCGTAGTTTCTCAAGAAGATAGAGATCATGGCATCATATTCCATTCACTGCATGTTTAGTTGGTCTGCAAGTTTTTCTCCATGTGGAGTGTAAGGGTAAAATCAAGATGCTATCTATGGCACTATGAGGCTGTTATTTCAGGGTTTTTCTGAGAATTGCTTTTCTTGAGAACTGGGAGTCTGAGTAGTGTCCCAAGAGATCTTTCTCTCTTAATCAGGCCAGTCTTGAAACAAGAAAAGTAAGATAATTATAAGTTTTGGAAAAAGAACACTCCCTCAGACAGAGAAAAAACAGAGGGTGAGCCAGCATTCCCCCATAACTAATTAAGAATAGTCATGTAATGACTAAGATGTATTTGAATAACAATATTCTTCATGAAATGACACAGAACTTGGTGCAGGCAAACCTGGGCTATGTTTGCCTCATTGTGTGCTATGCTGCAAGTTCAAAGAGAATGTGTGCCTTGAAGGCTAGTATCTAGGGGACATGATCTGGTGTTTCTGAAGTGCACTGTTTAATGCATAGTGAATGTTTTGGTTTTCTTATTGGAACAAAAGAGATGACAGTTTTCTGCTTCAAATACTCCATGTTATTGTTGTGGCACCAAAAAGGAACTTTTTGTTGAAGGCGCAGCAGGAAAAGTTGATCCTTGTCTTTAGTATTTGTATCTGAATGGGTGTTTATTTCATTATTTGTAAGTTACTTCTGGGAGCTGTGTTTTGACTTGTGAAGCCTTATTTTCATATCTGACTTTTCAACTAAAATCTAAAATGTGCATTAACATTATTACCATCATTTTCATATATACTGAGCTTACAAAAACACTAAGATTAAAATACAGTTGGATTTGAATGTTCTTTGTTTTGTTGACATAAGCCTTTACTATTTAGCCATTTTTCATGTTAGTAATTATGCAGATTAGAAAAATGTAATTAAACATTATTGAATTCAACTGTTGGGAATTCAACTTTAGAGAACTAATAAGAATGGATATAATCATTTGATGCAAATTTATAATTGCCTAAAATGTTAATTAATGAGACTTACCCTCATTTTTGTATGTTAGATCTTTTTAAGGTTTGATGTTGGTAAAACAGGCTTAATTTTGTCTTTTAGCTTACAGGGGATAAGTGGAACATGAATAGCACATGCTGTGAGATCATACCTTGAGAACCCAAAGATCTGCATGCTTACCACAGTTTTTCTAAGAGTAACCTGAGAGCAGATAAAGAAAGCAGTTGTGACACAACTCTGTCAGGATTGAGGCAGAAATTATTAACAGTGTAGTGACAATTTCTTGAGAAATACAGAAAAGTATTTCAGGCATGAATATCATATCTCATGCTTGTCCTCTCTGCCTGGATTTCCGAACACTTTCTTTTCAAATGCTTTACCACCCTTTATAATCCTTGGTAATAGTTTATTTTTGTAAGGAAATAAAAGTGTGGGGCAGAAATTTTTTTTTCTTCTTTGGTACATTTGAAGGAAACACAGTGTTAGTACCCTTTAGCAGTGGGCCACATGCAGTGGGATCATGATTAATTTATGCAAGAAATGGGAAAATAGTGCCAAGATAGTTGGAGTACAGTATGGTCCTGGTTCATCCAAACCTTGTACTTGACAAAATATTGGAACTGTAAACTGATACAGCTCTGTCCAAATCTAGTATTAAGCATATTTCCTCTTGGCTGTCTGAAGTTGATGTCTCAGATGAAGAAGAAAGGAGTTTTAGCTGATGAATCTGCTTAGAATCATAGAATCAGTACCTAGGTACCAGTATAGGCTGGGGACTGACCTGTTGGAGTGTAGTGTAGGAGAAAGGGACTTGGGGGTCCTGGTGAACGGCAAGATGACTATGAGCCAGCAATGTGCTCTTGTGGCCAAGAGGGCCAACAGCATCCTGGGGTGGATTAGAAGAGGGGTGGTTAGGAGATCAAGAGAGGTTCTTCTCCCTCTCTGCTCTGCCCTGGTGAGACCACACCTGGAGTATTGTGTCCAGTTCTGGGCCCCTCAGTTCAAGAACGATGTGGTGCTGCTGGAGAGGGTTCAGCGTAGGGCAACAAAGATGATAAAGGAGGTGGAGCACCTCCTTTATGAGGAGAGGGTGAGGGAGCTAGGTGTTTTTAGCTTGAAGAAGAGGAGACTGAGGGGTGACCTCATTAATGTCTACAAATATTTGAGGGGTGGTTTTCAGGAGGATGGAGCCAGGCTCTTCTCGATGTGATCCAGTGATAGGACGAGGGGCAATGGGTGTAAGCTGGAACATAGGAGGTTCCACATCAACCTGAGAAGGAACTGGGTGAGGTGATGGAGCACTGGAACAGGCTGCCCAGGGAGGTTGTGGATTCTCCTTCACTGGAGATGTTTAATACACACCTGGATGTGTTCCTATGTGACTTGGTCTAGGTGATCTTTCTGTGTCAGGGGAGTTGGACTAGATGATCTTTCGAGGTCCCTTCCAATCCATAATGATTCTATGACTGGTTTTATAAGACACTAGATCTGCCAGGTCCAGTGGGAGAGGTTTATCTCAGAGGAGAAAAATTTTCTGGGGCAGGAATTGGCAGGGCTCATTCAGAGGATTTTAAACTACATTTGAAGTGGGGTGGGATAGTTCATGTGTGTGCACCGGTGGGACAGAGGTCTGGTCTTAATAAAACCCAGGCAGCCTCTCACTGTCTTGGGGTGAAATCAGAGGGCTCGGCTAGCTCTCTGAAATGCCTGTACACCAATGCTTGCAGCATGGGGAAGAAGCAGGAGTTAGAAATCTGTGTCTAGTCAGGTGATTATGATCTGATGTCAGTTACAAAAACGTGATGGGACAGCTGGAATGGCTGGAATCTTCCTGGATGGCTATGTCCTTTTCATG
>VXBP01007948.1:9738-36935 GCA_013400115.1 Rhinopomastus cyanomelas | reverse complement strand
GTCCTCATCAACCAAGGCAGGCTCACCTGTTGCCAAAGAAAGCGTTGAGTATGTCTCCAGAGCACCCACCTCATTCAGCAGGGGGCCTACGTTGCCTCTAGTGTTAGTTTCACCTGCGATGTACTTGAAGAAGCCCTTTTTGTTGACATGGACCTCTCTTGCAAGGTTTAATTCCAAGGAGACCTTGGCCTTTCTAGTTGCATCCCTACATTCTTTCACCAGAGCCTTATAACCACGCCAAGTAGCCACCTCCTCCTTCCATGACCTATAGGCTTTCTTCTTCCTCTTTAGTTTGCTCAGTAGGTCCCTGTTTAACCACGCAGATCTTTTAGCTCCCTTCCTTGACTTATTCCTTGTTGGGTTACTTATTTCTAGTTCTTGAATGTTGACCAGCTATCTNGTTGCATCCCTACATTCTTTCACCAGAGCCTTATAACCACGCCAAGTAGCCACCTCCTCCTTCCATGACCTATAGGCTTTCTTCTTCCTCTTTAGTTTGCTCAGTAGGTCCCTGTTTAACCACGCAGATCTTTTAGCTCCCTTCCTTGACTTATTCCTTGTTGGGTTACTTATTTCTAGTTCTTGAATGTTGACCAGCTATCTTGGGTTTAATGAGTTCAGGTATCCTCCTGGTGATATCCTGAACCTGGACCCCTGGGAGGCAGCAGACCTCCCTGTGGGAAGGGGTCTGGTCTACACACGGAACCTTCTGTTCCCCTCAAAAACGAGTCACTGACAACCACCACCCTTCTCTTCTTTCTCGTACTAGAGGTTTTGAGGAGTTTTTTGTAAGGGTTATCCNGAAAGCAAAAAAGAAACATGACTAAACAGAACAAAATGGCGTTTGCTACCCTACCTGCTTGCCCTGCCTGCGCAAACTGCCATGCAAACTGCCTCTCTATAATCTAGTCGCAATCCTATTTTCCTACTCCAGGCCACCATGCTCCATAGAGCTCTTAGCCTTAGATACTGGAAGCCAAGCCCCCGCTGAGACTCCTCCCTTCCGGCTGCTGTGAGGCACCTCTGGGAAATTAAATCAATCAAATTCCATCTGATGGAACCTCCTATCTTATGTGAAACCTCATATCTTCCCTTGTCGTATCACCAGATGACATTGAGACAAGCCTGGCTCCATCCTCAGTCTCCTCTTCTCCAACCTAAAAAGACTCAGCTTCCTCAGCCTTTCCTTGTAAGGGAGGTGCTCCACTGTCTTCATCATCCTCAATCCTCTACGGTGGACTCCGTCCAGCAGCTCTGTGTCCTTCTTGAACTAAGGGGCCCAGAACTAGACACAATACTCCATACAGTGTCTCACCAGGGTAGAGTAGAGGGAGAGAAGAACATCCGTTCATCTTCTAAACAAACCCCTTCTGATCCACTCCAGGATGCCGTTGCCCTCTTGGGCACAAGAACACATTGCTGGCCAATGGTCATCATTCTGTCCACTAGGACCTCCAGGTTCCTTTCTACTACACTGCTCTCCAACAGGTTGGTCCCCAGCCTATACTGGTAGCTGGTGTTGTTCAGATTCCTTCTGTCTCACACTTGATTAAAAACAGGGTCAGTAGCTGGGGTAAATCCTGCAGCAGAACTCACCTCCTAGGTTTTTTTATTATTATTACATTTTATTATTATTACATTTTACACCCAAGCACACTTCTTAGTGGTTTTATTCCTGACACATCACAGTAAGAATCCCTGTATCTTCTAGCTTGTCTTGAAAATTAAACTGTTACTTGAGAATCTATTTTATTGCAAAAAGTGTGTGGACTCACAAAGCTTGCATCTTATTGTGGTCTTTTGGGAGTTTAAAAAGGCACAAAACCTATGCCACTAGATTTTTAACAGCCTTAGAGCACAAAATGCTTTTTTCTCATGAGTCATCGCCCAGGATGAAATACCACTTTAGTAAAGAAATGTTTTACTTTCTTCTATGAAAGATTGCATGAAAATTCAAATTTATTTGTTTCTCCTAAATCTGCTGCCAAATTGCTGCAAGAAAAAGGCTGGTTTGTCAGTCTCTGAATACAAATACTTGAGGAATTTCACTGACCTAATGCCCTACAAGGTAGCTATCTGTTTCCAGTACAAAGAGTTGAAGTGATTTTTCAGCCTTCTAGTTTATCATTCCAGAAAAAACTGTTGCTGTGTATAAAGCAGAAGCAGCTATAATAAAGTGCTCCTACTTAAAATTAATTTAACTCTTTGTATCTTTTACTCCCTTTTTTCTTTGTTAGTTCTAAGAGTGAGATTACACATTCTTAGAAAAAAGTTTGTTTGACAATTGTTGTGTATATTCAGGAGATTAATTAATCACTACTCTGTCTCAAGCAGGTGAAAATCTCCAGGAAAAAACCCCATAATTTTAAAGGTCATTGTAAAGTAGCTCTGTATGTACCGAAGTAACTAATATTCTCATGTGAAGTGGACAGGTCAGGGCATTCCTATCAGCATGGTCAGAAATAATGGTTCTTGTCGCTGAAGGTTGTGAACGTGGACACTGTGTTGCACTAAGTGGAATCTTCAGGTTTTCTACACACAGTAACAGCAAAAGAAAATAGGCGCAAGTAGCAATGGTGAAATAACAGCAAAAATGAACAGAAGAGCATTGTTCGTACTATGAAACCAGCAAAAAGATTCACAAATGGAAACTAGAAAACACAAGAAAAATAACAGGCTCCAGGGTGGAGTTTGAAGGTTCATTACTTACCCTTCAGTTAAACAACTTGATTGATCCCCATGGAAAAAGATGTTTTGTAAGAAACAATGCAGCAATCGTTTTTTAAATTTAGTTCTGTAGAAAAAGCCTTTCATTCCAAAAATTAGAAACTGCAAAGCCAGTCACTCTCACCCCTGTTCCCAGCAAAATTATGGTGCAGTTCCTACTGGAAACTATGCTTGGCCACATGGAAAATAAATAGGTCATTGGTGATAGCCAGCACGGCTTCACTATGGATGAATTGTACCTGACAGCTTTGCTGGGCACTTGTGATGGGGTTACAGCGTTGGTTAATGAGGGACAAGCAACTGACTGGACTTGTGAGAAGATCACTGTCCCATGTGATATCCTTGTCCATAAATTGGACAGACATGGATTGGTGGATGGACCACTCAGTGAATAAGGAACTGGCTGGATGGTGGTACTCAAAGGATTGTGGTCAACATCTCAAAGACCAAGTGGAGACCGGTAATGAGTGGCACTCCTCAGGGTTGATACTATTTAATATCTTTGTTGAAGACATGGACATTGGGACTGAGCGTAAGGTTCTCAGCAAGTTAGCAGACGACATCAAGCTGTGCGGTGTAGTCAACACACTGGATGGAATGGAGGCCTTCTAGGTCCAGCCAGGCTTGAAAGGCAGGCTCATGCCAACCTTACGAAATTCAGCAAAGCCAAGTGCATGGTTCTGCACCAAGGTCAGGGCAATCCCCAGCACGTATACAAGCTGAGTAGAGAATAGATTGAGAGTAGTTCCGAGGAGAAGGACTTGGGGGTGCTGCTGATAAGGAAAGGTTCAACCTGCACTTGCAGCCCAAATACTCAACTGTATCCTGGGCTGCGTGAAAAGAAGAATGGCTGAAGATCATGAGAGATGATTCTCCTCCTTCACTCTGCTCTCATCAGACATCACATGAGGTTCTGCATTTAGCTGTGAGGCCTCCAAGAACATCGACCTGCACAAGCAGGTCCAGAGAAGGGCTGTGAAGATGATGAGGGAGCTGGAACACCTCCTGTACGAGGATAGACTGAGATAATTGTAGTTGTTTAGCCAGGAGAAGAGAAGGCTTCAGGGAGACTTCATTGTGGCTTCCCAGTATCTGAAGGGGGCCTACAGGAAAGATGAGGAGGGTCATTTTGAAAGTGCGTTTTGTAGTGATAAGACATGGGGTAATGGCTTTAACCTGAAAGATGGTAGGTTTAGATTAAAAGATTTAGAAGATATTCTCTACTGTGAGCATTGTGAGACACTGAAACCAGTTGCCCAGAGAAGCTGCCCCTCCCTGGTAGTGTTCAGTGCAGAGTCTGAGGAGGCTTTGAGCAACCTGATCTAGTGGGAGGTGTTCCTGCCCATGGCAGGGTAGTAAACTGGGTGATTTTTAAGGTCCCTCCGAACCTAAACCATTCTAGGATCCTTCAAAACTAGCCAGGGAAATGATGGCTTAAAATTGTCTAAAATAAAAGAAAACCAAACAATATTTGCTGGATAAAACATTGTGGTTTTTTAAAACATTGCCACAAATTATTTCGGTACCCAGCTCCAAGGAAGACAAGGTGGTAGCTAAAAGCAGAATTAATTTTGTCTGCATGGCTGTTTGTTTGTTTTTACTTTCTTACCTTGTAGAGGAATTTCCCTGTTTTCTTTGAATTTTGAAGCCAACATCTAATTCAAAGAACGATTAACTTAAAATTTTTAAAGTTCCTAATCCATTTTCCTCAAAGCCTGTTGAAGTCTAACTCCAAACTGAAAGGCTTATTTGAGGGTAAAGTATAGTAATGACACTTTATGTCTGTCTGGTCACATACACTCACATTCCACCATTACTGAAACAGTAGTCATCCCAACAGGACTGGGAAACAACTGATACAACCTGTATACATTTTACTGATGGGGAAAACAAGACGTACTGGAAGTGTTTAGAAATTTTGCCAGTTAGGTTTGTGGCAATATCAGGATCTAAAAGACACTGTGGTGTGATTTGATTCTTAAGACAGTGGTTACCAAACCATGGCTGTGGGGCTACTGCATAGTTACCGTGAATAATATACGGGTGACTCACAAAACCACCCCACCTTTGCATTGTTTTCAATTAGAAAACATAAGGTTGCGCGAAAGGTTCTGCTCTCTTGGTCTGGACGATTTGAAAGTACCACCCCGTTGCTGTGAGTATGAAGCATAATATAACCAAAAGGCCTGCAGCTGTAACTCTTAAGTAAGTTTGTGCCCTCATCCATCCATCCATCCATCCATCCATCCATCCATCCAGCAGTGTTTTACTCTTCAGAGGTGCAGAAATAAAAAGCACGATGACAGCGAGGTGTCAATTGCACCTAAATTTTGCCGTACCTATAGCACCACATGTATGTATACACTAAAAAAAAAGGGGAGAGAATATTTACTCCAGTAAAAATTATATAGTTCTAGTATATCGAATGAATGTTTAACGTAGGAAAATTTTGAAGTTCCAACACACTCATGACACCAGTCATAAAGCAGGGTATGGGAAGGATGCAGGATCACTGCAGGTATCCCCCTAGGCCCATTTTAAAGAGACAGGAATACTGGCTGGTTCTCTTAACAGCGTGCTTCAGTGTGCTTGTGCTGTAGCTACTGCACCCATTTTTCCAGGATATGTTCTTTCCTGCTCTCAGAGTCTTGCCTAGCAGAGTGTTGATATAAACAGCTTGTGCCTGCTGTTTTTAACCTCTGTGAAAGCAGAGGCCAAAGCTGTTGGGTGGGAGGGGAAGCAGCAGCACCTGGGCCAGCTGAGCGGCTGGCTTCTGGGTTCTGGAAAGAGAGCTCATGCTAGGGTGAGAAAAGGGAAGATTGGCAACACAGAATGAGGAATTCAGAGGCACATATGGTCTCTTCTCCCAAATCACTAGTGATGTGACAAAAGGAAATGGCCTCAAGTTGTTCCAGGGCAAGTTTAGATTGGACACCAGGAAACATTTCTTCATGTAAAGGGTGCTCATGTATTGGAACAGGCTGTTGAGTGAAGTGGTAGATTTGTCATCCCTAGAGGTGTTCCAAAATTGTGTAGATCTGACACTCAAAAACATGATTTTAGTGGCCATTGGGGTGACGGTTGGACTTGATGATCTTGGAGGTTTCTTCCAACCTTGCAGATTCTTGTCCTCTCCCTGAGAAGGAAGGGGCAGCAGAGATGATATGAACTGTCTGTAACTCCCATTCATCATCCTCTTGTGCTATTGAGGCAGAAGAAGACAAAGAAAATTAGGAAGCCTAGGAAGAAGGGAGAAGTGGGAGGGAAAGTTGTTTTAAAATTTAGCCCTGACTGGATGATGTGCAGAAGATATGGTCACTGCAGTGTTTGTCAGTGATAACTCAAGTGTTAGCACAAGATCAAACCATTGCTTGCCTCAGCATGACAGAATTCCCCTAGCAAAGCTCTAGCATTTGTGTGAAAGCAATCCTAAACCAGTTTCTTTTGCTCGTAACTTTAACCCAATTGGCTTCTAGAGAAGCACTATTGCTATTACTTTTCTCTTTACAAACATTATAGAATAAAGGAATATCCAACAGAGTGAAGGTAGCTATTTTAAAATTCTGCCTGCACTTTCTTCTATTGTGTAATCCTGAAAGACAACGTGTCTGAATGTGGTTTCTTTCATGGTGCGTTGATGTTTTAGATCTGCTATCTTCTATCTCACCTTTCCAACAGGTAGCTTAATCTTCAAAGCACTGTTTGTTCTCTGAGCAAGGTATTGCTTGTTCTCCCAGTATTTGTCCTCCGTTCCAAATATGATGAAATTGAACAAAGTTTGAACAAAGACTCCGATAGATTGTTTTCATTAGTTGCTGCAGTTCCTATGGGCTTATATATATCTGTATGTATAAAACAAATATATATAATTATATATACAATTCAGGAGAATGAGAGATATATTTTAATGCAGTTTTGCTGTGTTTCTTTATAGCTGCTCTTTGCAGTGGAAGACAGGAGCCATGTTTATTGTAACAAACACGTGTATGCGGTTAACAGTGGAACACCTGTGTGAACAATGTACATCCTTAACAATATGAGAAGGAATTTCTTTATGGTGAGGGTGATGGAACACTGGAACAGGCTCCCAAGGAGGCTTTGGAGTCTCCTTCTCTGGAGATGTTTAAAAAACACCTGGACATGTGCGACTTGTTCTAGGTGATCCTTCTGTGGCAGAGGGATTGGACTAGATGATCTTTCAAGGTCCCTTCCAATCCCTAATGTTCTATGATTCTGTGATTAAGATATTCTGAGGTCAGCAATTATGACATTTTTGACATTGCAGAAATATGGACTTTAGAAACATTTCCCTGGAAAGATATGGGGAAAAAAAAAATCAAGATCAGCTCTCTTTATATGTAACCACTCAAGACAGCCCATTTTTAGTGTCCACACTTACGTGGCAGGCCAATAACTCACACTGTACCACAGATTTTCCAGTACAGTTCATGAATAGTTCATGTCTTTTGAAATAAATCTCATCTTTCCTGCATCCTTCCCTTCTGCATTAAATGAACTCCTCTTTTAGGACATGTAGGCTGATTACTTACATTAAAGACTTAGTGATAAATGGAAAAGAAGCAGCATTTTTAAAGCAAATTGGCTCTAGCCAGATTTTACTTTGAGGAGCCTAACTCTGTGTCTCAGCTCTTAGGCTAAAACACTAAAAAGTGATACTTTTTCTTGTGTTCTCCCAGTCAACAGAAACTTGAACATAAGTACCAGTCATTCACAGTGATGCTTCTGGGTCACAGCCTCAGCAGTGCCGTCCTACCCAAAACGTTGAGGTTTCCAGCCAAGACTAAGTTCTTGTCCTGCAGCATGCCGCGAGTTGTCAACTCCAAATAACCTGAGCGCTAGACAGTTGGGCAGAGTCCAACGGAATGGCATTCAATAAGTCCAAGTGCCGGGTGCTGCACTTTGGCCACAACAATCCCATGCAGAGCTACAGGCTGGGGTCGGAGTGGCTGGAGAGCAGCCAAACAGAAAGGGACCTGGGGGTGCTGATTGATACCCGCCTGAACATGAGTCAGCAGTGTGCCCAGGTGGCCAAGAGGGCCAATGGCATCCTGGCCTGCATCAGGAATGGTGTGGCCAACAGGAGCAGGGAGGTCATTCTGCCCCTGTACTCTGCACTGGTTAGGCTGCACCTTGAGTACTGTGTCCAGTTCTGGGCCCCTCAATTTAGGATGGACATTGAGGTGCTTGAACGTGTCCAGAGAAGGGCAACGAGGCTGGTGAGAGGCCTTGAGCACAAGCCCTATGAGGAGAGGCTGAGGGAGCTGGGATTGTTTAGCCTTGAGAAGAGGAGGCTCAGGGGAGACCTTATTGCTGTCTACAACTACCTGAGGGGTGGTTGTGGCCAGGAGGAGGTTGCTCTCTTCTCTCAGGCAGCCAGCACCAGAACAAGAGGACACAGCCTCAAGCTGCGCCAGGGGAAATTGAGGCTTGAGGTGAGGAGAAAGTTCTCCACTGAGAGAGTCATTGGCCACTGGAATGGCCTGCCCGGGGAGGTGGTGGAGTCGCCAACTCTGGAGCTGTTCAAGGCAGGATTGGACGTGGCACTTGGTGCCATGGTCTAGCCTTGAGCTCTGTGGTAGCAGGTTGGACCTGATGATCTATGAGGTCTCTTCCAACCTTGGTAATACTGTGATACTGTAATGCTGTGATACTGTGAAAATGTTGGGAGATTTAAGTGCCCACTGTAATTAGATATGCAGGAATAGTAAACCAGACTGGCAGTAGGACCAGAGCTTGCCATTTCCTATTCCAGCCATTACCCACGAGAGGGCAATGTCATCCCTATATTCAATCATTCCGTAGCACACACTGCATAATGCCGCCTCCACTTACATCTCCGTACTCTGCGTGGTGAGTTATTCGTATATAAACAGATCTATTTAACAGTATGGTTACTAATCATCAATAACCAGACTACCATTTATTGGCAAAGACACTGAAACATCAGTAGCTCAGAGCCCACTCACTAGCAGATGTGATTCAAGCCCAAACGGTATCTGTGAGCTTCCAACTTAAATGCTCTGCTGAAACATTTTAACTTTCTTTCCAATTATGTTCACAAGAGAAAGCAGCTTCAGACTCTAGTGCCGGCTTGCTATCCTAAAGTAACACAGCCACTAGGCAGCTGAAAGAATCTGCTGGTGAAGCTCAAACAATAGTTTGCTTTACTCAGAGTGTGTGTGCTGCAAGACTTAAAGCCCTAAAATATAGGAGCAGGGGGAAGAAGAAATTCCAGCCTGAATTACAGCATTCAAATTATAATAATTGAGTTACATGGATCTCTCAATAGCCTGAGAGGCTCCCTGAAACAGACAGAATGCTACAATTGAAATAAAGTATTTTACCTGAGGTATTTTTGGGACATGGTAATTCAGGAACGAGTGAGGTTCAGATCGCTGATACTTTCTTTTCCAATATTCAAAAATGTCACCAGCAGATAGATGCCTTTTTCACATTCCTTGGTGCCTCCTGCCGTTGTAGATAACATTCATTCATTCAATGCAGTCTTGGCTAGTGTGATTATTCCCATGTTGCAGTGGTCATGTTCTGTGAAGCATTCAGTTACAGCTGCAGACGTGGTGGAAAAGGAACTGTGTTGCCCGACTATCACTATGTTGTGGGGTCTTTTGGCTGCTTTGTGATTTCCACTGCCTGAGCATCCTATCAAAGCCTCTTTCACTGCCTCAATGTTGAAAGAAGATTTGCAGAAGGCCTTAAACATTCCTTAAACATTCTTACAGTTTGTGTTGAAATTGCTGCATATCTCCCCTCTCAATTTATCTAGAGATTCTCCAGTATTGAAACAAAATCGGAACTCTGTAGAGCAGATTTTTCTTTCCTTTTTCCCCCCCCTTCTTTACTTTGGTTGGGATTTTGTTGCTGTCGATGTTTTACTGGTTGTTCAGTTTAGGTTTTGTGATTTATTTTCTTTTTAGGTTTTGACTGTTCTGCTTCTTTAAAAAAGCAAAGGTCATTTTGTTCCCACTTAAGTGCTGCTCTCAGCTGCTTAACAGGTTCAGATTTTGTATAGATGCATCCTTAAGAAAGTAGCAGTTAAATGCAGCGTATCGCTCTAACTAAACAAGCTAAATGCAGGAGAGGACTGTATAGCCCGATAGTACCTGTCAAGTACAGCCACAGTGAAAGAGGCAGTGGGTGACCTGACTTTTGGGTACCTGGCACATGGCTCTGCAGTGGCAAGGCACCTGTGGTACAACCACCATCATGCTTTAACTGTTCTTCATTTCTTGCATATGGACTAAACTTGACAGGAAAGAATAAGATGTGTATTTCAAAGTTTTCTTTATCCTACTAAAATAAATCGCGTCTCTTACATGACTTAATTAAATTACTGCAATTTGCAGTCCTGGAGCTTTAACCATAATGCACATATTTGGGGGTAAAAGCTGTACACCCGGAGCCTCTGTTCTACTTGGGACCCTGGCTTAGAGATTTGGGACATGTGAGATGCTGAGAATAGATTTTCTGTTGCTCTGTTTCAGCAATGCTAGATTGTATTACCAGTGGCACAAGATGTGATCACAAGAGACTGTACTAGATTGGGCAAGTCACACTACTGTAAAAATATTTGAACAAGATCGTTGACATGTCTAAACAGCAACACTGTGGGTTTGCTGAGTGTTTTTTAAGCCTCTGTGATTGAAAGTAAACTACCTGGACATGCTTTAAAACAGAAATAAACACTAAATGTGCTTTAGAAAACTCCACAGTTTGAAAGCAGGTGTTTATTTTCTTTTATAACGGATCCTGTAATCATTAACCTCTCAGTGGCTGGGAAGGAACCCAGATAAATGTGTCAGTCACTTGTATTTGCACTCAGCTGATACAAATGGGCATGCTTTGATTTTGTCTTTTGCATATTTCAGCAGAGGAATACAAATATGCACTTTGTTCTATTCTTTGAAAAGAGCGCAATACTAATCTGGTCTGAAAATCTGAAGGAATAAAGAAAAAGAAAAGGCAAAGTACGTGCTACCACAAAGTCAGAGGCCTTGACAAAATGTCTGCAGATCTATCACTATTGCCTTAGGTCCATCTTCCTGAGGTCTTTTCAATTCTTTTCCATTTCATTTAATTGCATTAATGTTTGCCTGAGGGTACAAAACAGAAAATCTGTGCACAAAAAGACAGACGAGTTTTGTTTCTTTAAAATGTTTGCAATAAAAAAATCAAAGTTCTGTACAACAGATTCCTCAGATTACAGTGATTAGCTGCTGGTTGTTACTGGTCCAATGGTCCCTACAAACACTGCCAACTGTCAACCTTTAAAACATTCTAAATTATTAAAACCTTGTGAGGGTGGCATTACTCATTATTTTCCTACAATGACAAAAGACAAGTTTGTTACTTACCAAAACCCAGTCTTGCCTCTTCTGCTTATTGTACCAGCATGCATACCACTGTCCACGGTTTCATCACATTTTTTTCTTGTCCACTACCTGCTTCCCCTCCTTACAACAGGAGAGTGTTGCTGCACTAGATGATATGTCCATAATGCTCTTGTCAATCATAACCTGATAAGTGGTTACCTCTGGAGTTATGAAGAAGACATATGGCAGTGTCTTCCTACTTTGCTGGGAGCTGAGACTGTGTAAGTTAGAATTTTCTTTTTCTGCTGGGCATCTGAGATGGAAGAGGCGGAAGCTATATTCCTCAAAATGGTCAGCCACAGCACAGTGCTGGACTGAAGGGGACTGAGCACTACAGACATTGTTACAAGTGTAAATTCAAAAGCCATTTCCAATGTTCGACTGAGAGTAACAAGGTATTTGGTCACCACAGGTATAGTCTTCTGCCACTTGCTATGTAATTTTGGTGGCTTGTCCACCGTTAGTTTCCACTGTTTTCTGGAGGTTTGCTGAGTTGTGAGAACAGGCTATTGCTCTTCTGCTGTCTACCTAGTGAAAGGTGTTGTTCGTGAAATGTAGTAGACTACATGCCCTACAGAGTTATCAGTACTGTATAAAGTGAAGGCATCAGCCTTGTGGGACAGGGTCCTGGGGAGAAGGCCCAGCAGCACTGGCTGTGGTAAAAAAGCGCTGGTCTTGTTTGCACCAGGAAATCTGCAAGCTCAAGATCTTCTGACACACCGAAGGATACTAACCCAGGCAGAGGCCAGGTGGTCTGCCCTTAGGCAAAGGCTGGTGAGAAGGTCTGGCCAAAACTCTTATACAAAGCCTGGTGAGTCTGAGAAAGCAGCTAGATGTGGTTTGCACAGATTTCCAGGAAATATGACACAGAAAGGCTCGGATTCTGGTGCTGGTTCTGGTTTCAGTGACTGCTGACAGAGTGAGTGGTATTTCTGACCACTGTCCCACCCACACACTTTACATAACGCTAAGTAACAAAATAAAATATTACCCCTATGACTCACCTAATCTGGGGTTGACCCTGGAAAACAACTCACTCGAGGGCCAGAGGAAGGAGTTTGCTCTTTCTCACCACAAAAGGGAGACCTTTTGGTAAGATTTTCTAACTCAGTTACCTTGGGTGTTTACCTGAGAAATGTATTAATTTGTGATCAGAATTTTTTTGCAGAAACCATTATCTATCTTGCAGTTTATGGATTTATCACTGGCAATCTAATCTGTGTATGTCGCATGTAAACCAACCGTTATATTTGTGCACATGATTTGCTTCTTAAAAGCAGGTAGACTTAATGCAAACAGCCTGTTTGTGCATCTGGCATTGGGCTTATAGTTGCTAAAATCCAACAGAGCTTCAGTTCTTTGATAAGAATATTGACAATGTAGAAGTAGCACAAAAGAGCACACTCAAGGTTGTCCATGTTGTTCAAGGTGTAGGACAATTCTCAAGGGAGAGGATGCTTTTCTGTGTGTGCTTTGTGTGCCAAGGATCAGTCCTCTGCTTAGAGCTTGTAATAGTTGGTACAGTAGAACGAGCCATACTAATTTGGTTGCTAGCCAGTGGATTTTAGAAAAGATGGACTGTGCTTAACAATTAAAATCAACAGTTAATTAAGGCTCTGAAATCTGTCTTCTATTTAGAGTGGTTTAACAGTGTAAACTGCATTCAAGATGAAACCTCAACATTCTCATTAAGAATTTGATGTTTTTCATATGAGCTGTGTGATCTTTCTCAAAATAGAGCACGAATATAGGAAAGCAGTGTCATGATCTTGATTATAGCAATGTAGGGTCATCATTCTTTCTCAGAGATTTTTTATAGAAAGCAATGCCCTCATCCCATTGTGTGTTCTGCAGACTGTTTGGCATTCTCGGGGAAGTCATCCTGGAAAGAATCAATGCAGGCTTGAAAAGTGTGGCTGATGTGGGATGCCACTGAGAGACTGTTTCCACCTCCTATTAGATGCAGTGCCTGTCCTATGACTGAGAAATCAGTGAGAGTCACTCTTTCCCGGGGAAAACTGCACGATCAGGTGAAGACACTCAAAACTCATGCTGGCATATTTCCTTTCCAATTTCTGATAACAATTTGCTTTATGGCCTTAAACAGATCTTCCAGCTGCTGTTTCAAATTAATTAAATGTGGATGATTAGTTTTTTCACCTTGAAAAAATGTTTGAATTCAGAGAACATGAAAAAATGTGGAATTTATCTTGGAATTCAAGGGTGACCTGCTGTGCCTAGGAATCATAGAATCATAGAATCATTATGGATTGGAAAGGACCTCGAAAGATCATCTAGTCCAATCCCCCTGCCACAGCAGGATCATCTAGGTCAAGTCGCACAGGTACATGTCAAGGTGGGTTTTAAACATCTCCAGTGAGGGACACTCCACAACTCCCCAACTCCCCTGGGCTTTGTAGAGTTCTGAGGACTTCTCTTATTTTTGTTTCACAGATTTTGATCCTTTTACTCCTCTCACTCTTCCAGACCCAGTTTTGAAGAATAGCATCATAATTTAAAATGAAAACAAGAAAAAATTCCGTGTCACCATTTTTCCAAGTGCACACTGTACTGCTTTTACTCCAGAGCCTTCTCTCCAACATGAAATAAGTTAGGATGAGTCTGGCAGCAGCCATCACTCTCTGCAGAAAGGAGATCAGGAGGGCCAAAGAACCTAGTAATAGATGATGTGGAAAAGGCTGAGGTGCTCAGTGCCTACTTTGCCTCAGTCTTTAGCAGTGGAACTCGGTGTTCCCTGGACAACAGGCCTCCCATGAGCTGGGAGACAGAGAAGGAGAGCAGAATGAGGCCATCACAGTTGGAAGGGAAGTGGTCAGTGATCTGCTACATCACCTAGACGTAAACAAGTCTATGGGGCCAGATGGGTTGCACCCAAGGGTGCTGAAAGTGTTGGCAGATGTGCTTGCCAAGCCACTTTCCATTATTTACTCAAAATCCTGGCTATCTGGGGAGGTCCCAATGGGCTGGAAGGTGGCAAATGTAACACCCATCTACAAGAAGGGCACAAAGGAGGATCCAGGAAACTCTAGACCTGTCAGTCTGAACTCGGTACCAAGGAAGGTCATGGAACACATCATCTCAAGTGCCATCGCACTTCACATACAGGACAACTTGGGCAGGTCCTGCCTGATGAACCTGATCTTGTTCTATGACAGGACAACTCAACTATTGGACGAGGGAAAGGTTGTGGATATTGTTTACCTGGACTTTTGAAAAGCCTTTGACACTGTTCCTCACAGAATTCTCCTTGACAAGCTGGCTGCTCATGGCTTGGATAAGCACACAGTCTTCTGGATAAAACACTGGTTGAACAGCTGGGCCCAAAGAGTTGTGATTAACGGAGTTAAATCCAGCTGGTGGCCTGTCACAAGAGGTGTGCCTCAGGGTTTGGTGTTGGGACCATCTCTGTTTAACACCTTTATAGATTATCTCAATAAGGACACAGAGTGTGTCATTAATAAGTTTGCGGATGACACCAAGTTAGGTGGGAATGTTCATCTGCCAGAGGGTAGGGAGGCTCTTCAGAGAGACTTGGATGGATTGGAGCAATGGGCCAATGTTAATGGCAGGAGCTTCAATAAGGCCAAGTGGCAGGTCCTGCACTTGGGCCACAACAACCCCATGGAACACTACAGGCTTGAGGAGGGGTGGCTGGAGAGACGTCTGGCAGAGAGTAACCTGGGGGTTCTAATAGACAGGAAGATGAACATGAACCAGCAGTGTGCCCAGATGGCCAACAGCATCCTGGCCTGTGTTAGAAATAGTGTTGCCATCAGGAGTACGGAGGTTGTCGTCCCTCTATATTCAGCATTCTTGAGGCAACATCTTGAGAATTGTGCCCAGTTTTGAGCACCTCAATACAAAAGAGGTGTGGAGATGCTGGAGCAGGTGCAGAGGTGGGCAGCTAAGCTCTTGAAAGGCCTGAAGAATAAGCCTTATGAGGAAAGACTGAAAGAGCTGTGGCCCTTTAGTTTGAAGAAGAGGAGTCTGAGAGGAGACCTCATCACTTCCTACAACTACTGGAAAGGACGTTGTGGAGAGGTTGGTGCTGGTCTCTTCTCACAAGCAATTAGTGAGAGAACAAAAAGGAATGGGTTCAAGTTACAAGGTAGGTTTAGACTTGCGATTAGGAAGAATTTTTTACACAGAAAGGGTGGTGAGGCACTGGAATGAACTTCCCAGGGAGGTGGTTGAGTTGCCATCCCTGGATGTGTTTAAAGATTATTTTGATAAGATGTAGAGGGACACAGTTTTGGGGTGAACTTGTAAAGTAAGGTAGACGGTTGGACTCGATGACCGCAGGGGTCTTTCCAACCAGAGTGATTCTGTGATTCTTTCTGCAAGTGATGCGAGTGGACACATTTTAGGTGTAGCACCAGCTTTTTGTTGTTTTATGAGCCAGGAGATGTTACTGCAACACTGCGAGTGTGAGCTTACTGATGACTAAATATCACCCCGACCTCTGGTAAATCATCAGTGATCTCTTCTTCTTTTTCTTGGGACTCTTATGATGCTCCATGGGTGGGCAAGAATTACAGTGGAGCCAGGCAGAGGTGAGGAGCAGAAGTGAACGCCAAACCCAGCTTTGAAGCAAGCTGTCTGTTAGCTGGCATCTCCAGCAGGACAGTAACATCAGCTTATGTGATCATGCGAGTAAGAGCTCTGTGACCTGCAAGCAGGAGCTGACAAATGTCTATATTATCCACCCATCACGGGCCTTGGGCATGCTGCAACTTCTTTTCTCAGAGAAGGAATCCGTCGCCAGCCACAGCCATTCTGTGTGGTGCCAACACTTGCAAAACAGGACTTCCTTGTTGCAAAATAGAGAGACTGCTCTATGCTCTCATCTTGCTCCTTGGTGTCTCCAGGAGGTGCAAACTATGATAGAGCAGGTGTTGTTGCTGGTTGTTGCTTATGACAGGAAGAACACACACACCTTTCCTCCTCTTCTGCTCTCATTGATGCACAAGCCAGGTACAAACAGTTGCTCCCTTGAATGCCATCCACAGCAGTGAACCTAGCCCACAGCAAAACCAGTGCTTGTGCTTCCTGTACTCAATGATTCATTTGGAGCACAGGGAGATGGCAAGGCCTTCTCTTGCAGCTGGTTTGACAACTTCAGCAGCTGTCTGTAAAGATCCATGTGGTGTCCTATGGAAAAATTTCCCGCTGGATCTCTTGATGTCTTAGGATTTTCCAGATCTTACATGTTCAACATCAGCAGAGATAAGTAAACTGAACTTCCTCATACTTTGCAGTCAGGCTGAAGTATCCACTGTAATGAAGCTTGCATCGCTCTTACCCGAACTACCTGTATGGAAAGTTCACTTGACCAGCCATCACAGTGCTTCCTACAGGGAGACAGGGCAGGTTAAGCCTTGAGGTCTATCTAGTTTAGGTGATTGCTGCTGTGTTGATTCCAGGAATTGCAAGAACCCCACAAGAGGTGGGAAAATCTGCCTCACAGAAGATGTGCTACCTGGCTTGGAGGAAGATGTGCCTGAAACTTAACATTCCTTGCAGCTTACAGGGATTCCTTTGGATGTTCTTTAATCTGCACCATTGGGTTTCAGCACACAACTAAACACATATCTGGAAGTAAAAGATGCATAACAAAGAAGGATTTTTTCCGTTTTCACAGCAGTGAGCTTGTTAGCAACGCCTTTTCTTACCTCTGCAACAATAATAAATCTGTGATTTCCCAGGCTTTAGCTGGTAGCTGTTGTGTTTTTTGAAAAAAATCGTCTTCCTGTTTCCTGCCCATCTAAATCAGAACACAGTACTTTTCTTTTCCTCTTCTGCTACCCAATCCCTTTCTACCTGCTCTCTCCACTCCGACAATGGTGCCCAGTGCCCAGAGCAGCTATTTCTCTTCATAGCTCTCATCTTCCTTTCCTCTTGCTCCAGGCTGGGCACTTATAGTATGGGTTTAGTAGAGAAAAATCACTAACGTGTTATTTCTTACTATTTTTGAGAAAGAATGAAATCCAGTTGCAATGCTTGACATCACAACCATTCTTGTCTTGTTGGTTTGATTTTACCATGTGCTAATATTATCTGGGTTTTTTTTTTCCACAGCTGGTTGAGGAGATGTGGACTGTCCTCACAAGGAATTCTGACTAAACAAAGTGTGGAATATGTGTCAAGCAACATCCTATGGGAATGGTCTAGCCATGTAGGAAAACCAGGGTAAGGAGATTTAGTGGCAATCTTTTCACTTTGAATGTGTGTTATCTCAATATAAATTCAAGGATAATAAATACAGAATGAGTTACTGCAAAGAACACAGCAGTTCATGTAGTGAATTGTTCCCTTATGCTCTTGGTGTGAAACAGCACACTAAATGGCACCTGCTGTTTGCAAGAATCTGAGGAATTCCTGGCTAATTAATATTGTTGTGACACTGAAACTGCCTCTACCATACAGAGCATGATTCGGTCATATTTTCCACACTGTGATTCTTGACACAGACAGCTTTCAGGGCTGACAGAAGAGTGAGAACGACTGGCCTTTCCATGCCTTTGTGGAATGGACTCACTAAAGATAAATTATCGTACTTCCAATGTCTCTGTGTTGTCATTAACATTGCATGGTGTGTTATGTACTTAGGTAGTTCTTCTGAAAGCAGACATAAATTTAACACAAAAATAAATTTTCAAGTGGTGCATTTGGCTCTCATATTTAAAAAAAAGTCAGTTAGGGACTAGATACTAAGGACTTTGCCCAGGCCACAAACTGAATCAGTGATTTAACTAAGATAATATGATTGACTCTTGTTCTTTCTGGTTTTTACTGCACCCATTAGATCCTCTTGCCAGTACAAACAGTCTGCATAACTCTATAAGAAGATTAAAAAGTCAGGTCAAGTAAATTTGAAATTGCTTGCACCACTTGCGGAATGTAAACTCCATGATCAAATTTGTATTTAACTATGAATCTTCAAATAGTTCAGTATTGGAACAAAAAATGATTGCACAGCAAGCTAGGGCTGCATTACAGGTACAGGCCAACAGTGTAGGTGGATGTTCTAATCTTCTGCTGGAAAGTAATTTACTATCTCCATATAACAGATGTGTTCCACTCTCATCAGAAAATTTAAACCCAAGTGGCAATATCCAAAGTAGCTAACATGCAACCCTACTAAACAAGGCTTCTTAGAGTAGTAAGACTAAAACTACTCAATCAGCCATTAAGAATGATGAAGAAACACACATGTTTCTGCTATTTAGCATAATAATGAAACAATACCCTGGAAGGGAATTAAGGGATATAGGCAAGCCCTGCTTTGAGTGGCAGGAATAGTTGCACCACAAGCAAGCATTTAGAATCAATACGGCTTGTGTTCAGAGTGGCAAAGGCAGAAAGACTTTAGTGCACACTAGCTCTCCCAAGTGTAACCCAGCTACACATAAGCTTTGTGCAAAAACAAAAACTAAATGCCTTAATTTCTGCCCATCATGCTTTCAGCTAGAAAACACGGAAATTCATATTTAGAACTATTCTTTGCTATCGAACTCTCAATACAAGGTAACAGGACAGGTAAACAGATGGAAAAGGGGACTTTACCTTGTTTGGTATTATTTCTGAGGCCTGAAGGCAAAATAGTTGCCTATGCTATGTTGTTGGTTAAGGATTGAGCCTGCATTCATGCTCCAAGCCCTGTATACCCCTGCTAACTACTCACTCGTTCCCTAGGGTGAAGCTCAGAGCAGAGCTCGCAAAAGACATGTCTATAATGGGGTCTCTGCTCATAGAAACTGTGGCTGCAGGAAACTCAGATCCTTTGATCACAGTCACTGAAAGCTGCTGAGCGAGTTGCAGGCTGTTAAATCAGCAAAGGCAATTACTTTGGCACCTGCGGTTACCAGGCCCAGTCTTGTACTCACTGTTGGATCACTCCTGTTTGCCACCTACATACTCCTCGAGATACCTGCAGTCCTACAGCAGCTATGTATCAGCAAAAGGTGTTGATCAGATGCTTGTGTAGCTCCACAAGCATGTGTAGATCTGCCCACGCCTACAGTGAGCTGAACAACTGTGTGGCCGCCTCTTCTTGTGGACTGGCATGGGGAGCCTGCTGCTGTCTGCTGCAGGTCTTATGCCCGGATACTTCTCCCGACACCCTGCTTGCTGGCCTTTGTGGAGACGAGGGTGACCACCATAGCCTGAAGGGGCTGGAGTGGTGGAAGGCAGAGACAGCACGCTGGCATCTATTTTAAAACATGCTGGATGTGAGCTGCTCCTGCAAGGAACATGTAAGAGATGGTGGTTACTGAGTATTCACTTTATACAAAACCGATTTTTCTGCAGCGTAGAAAGTGTAAAGAAAAGAAGCCAGTTTTTTTTCTTCTCAGTAAGAGACATGGGGTCAAAGATAGCTCTCAGTGGTCTTTATTTTAGTCCCCTGACACCACAAAGGATAGACAATTTTTTTTCTTCAGAAGGAAGTCAACAGGAAACATTAGAGTTTTCTTACCTGCTTGCCTTTTATGTTCTCAAGTCAGTTAGCCTGGTCTGAGTTTCCCCTTCAAGTTGCTCACATTTCATACACATACAGAGTAATGTTACAAGCCCATCCCTACTGCAGTGTGGATCTTTTGGATTTAGAATGCAAAAAGCTCCAAGCAGCTCTCAAAATGGCAGTGAACAGAAAGAATCACGTAAAATTTCAGTATAAGCAAAATGAAGCCAAATTACTGTGTAAACTACAGTGCATCTTGTACTCCTTTCCCACTCCTTTCCCTCGCAGGGCACCCTGGAAGAGAGGAAGTTATTGTCCTTTTCTCTCCTACCCCTCCCTCTGCATGGGCAGGTTATTTTCCATTGCACAGCTAGAATGGTAACTCTCTGTTATTTTTTCCTGTGTCCCTTGGGATTTGTCCAAAACCCACTTAAATTAAGTGAATCAGTAGATTCTTTTGTGTCTGGCATAGTGAGGCTGTGTCAGCAAAAGCAAGCCTGCAGTAAGAATGGGAAATGTGACATCAAAAGTAAATCACTCCTTGAAACCCTTCTGAGAAAATCAGAGTGCTGATTTATGACTGGTTTACAGTTAAGGCTTTGATTTTGATGCTCCAAAGGATTTTTTATTTCTGAAAAAACATTCAATTACTTCCACGCAGCAAGACTATTTCTAACTAATATAAATAAAAAAAATTAACAGCATTAAAACTTGCAGTCACTCCCCAGTAAAACACAGTAAATAAACTAAGGAGATTGGAATTTTCCACCACTGCAAATATCAAGGCACACATCTGTGAGACAGCTTCTTTCACATCCAAAACCTAACCCAAACATTACCAAAAAAGGGCAGTGGGGGAGCAGGGTGGTATCAGGCATTAGAGAGACCACTCCTGACAGTCTGAGCACTCTTCTTTTAATTTTTCTGCCATGATGGGAAATAGCCAGAAATATAGAGTACTGCGCAGCAACAGAGGAAGAGGATTTACTAGTACTTCAGGAAGGAAATAACCTGCTGAAACTGCAATGAGTCATTTGTATTAGATGTTAAAAGATTGCTGTGGCATGAAAAGTACATAAACTTGCCTCACTGTGTTGCTGCAGCACACACACTGCCTGAAATTATTTATTTTGACCTTGATGTAATCAAGAAGTAGTCAAGAAGGAGTTCTGGTAGTTACATCAGACCAACAGCATGTGTACAAAAGAAAAAAAGGTATTTTTCTGTTTTAAAAAAGCAATCTGCCTTTTCATAAACACTGAAGTTACACAGAAAAGGTAACTTGGGCAGCAGAGCAGAAAACATACATAACCATCTGATTAACTAATGCTCAGTCAAGAGAGGAAAAGAGGAAAAGGTGATTATGCTTGTGGGCAAGACAGATTTATCCAACTGTATTTGAGAGCAGGACCTGGCCCTCAGCCACGAGCTGCAAAATGCTGTTTATGGGGATAGGGTTGGACTGCAGGAAGCAGCAGCTTAATGTGCTGAAACTTAACTGATGCTGAATTAACCCAGGGAACAGTTGTTCAAGCAGACATAAACTAACGATGATGTTACCCCTTTCAGTGGCTGTGAGTGCTGAGTTCAGCTTTATGCGGTTTCAGGAAACAGCAAGGCATGTGAGATCAGGGGTAAACTAGGCCAGTAATTTGCACCCTTACTTGGAAGTTACTCACTGCATACTATTGCTGAGCAAGTTCTCTGTGCCTGTGCCTCACAGGATAAAGTTCTTTTCTTAATTCACCTCAGTTCTGTAAGATTAATATATGTAGTTTCTGGTAGCTGTAGCAAGATGGTTGATCAAAATACCAATTATTTGTTGCCCAAATAACTGCAGAAAGTGTCTAAATAAAATTTAAAACAGTCTGTGAATGATTTTATCCTTCATGGAAAATCTCAAGCCTGGTATGTTTTGCTCTATCACAAACATTCTTCTGGCATGCTATGTCCGTCTTAAAAATCTATAATAATTCCTCAGCCATCATTAACCTAAAGCACTTGCAGGTGCTTGTAGTACGACATGAACACAAATAAAATCAAACCTACCACCACTTTTTCTCAATTCCCTCAAACAAGTTATCTGCTACAATTTCTGACTTCCCTGACACACCTACTCCTGCTGCTGAGCATCCCTGTCACACCTGCTCCATCCCAAATCATGACCTTTGGCATTTCTTACAATTGCAATTTTCATGTT
The DNA here is from genome assembly GCA_013400115.1 of Rhinopomastus cyanomelas. NCBI lineage: Eukaryota > Metazoa > Chordata > Aves > Bucerotiformes > Rhinopomastidae > Rhinopomastus > Rhinopomastus cyanomelas. The sequence continues at coordinate 15,115 of VXBP01007948.1, read as the reverse complement.
GCCTGCCTTTCTGTCTTCCTGCCTTTCCTGTTTGTTTTAAACCACCATGCCTGTAACAGTGGGAGATTGTCTGGGCTGCTGTGTAACAAATTTTTCTTTCTAAGGGCAAGCATTTAATGAGAGGACCACTGCAGCCCTTTCCTGAGCAGGTCTTGCTCTGAATGGCACAAAGCTTAAAAGTTGTCTAACACCTTTATCATGGCATTTCCTACTTACGTCTTTTGCTTGCTAGATTAAGCCTGTAGCCAGTGGGGCAATGAAGACATAAAACTTAACAGCTTGTACTTATTTAATTATATTAAGTGCAACATTACTTTGTAGCTGAAAGCAAAAAAAAATCATTTAGAAAGCCAGGCTGTTGCAGTGGAAGATTATGAAAATACATTCTGGAAAGAGACCTGGAAACGTGATATAAACAATAATTCAGACATATGTCCAGTTTTAACTCTGTCTCTGCCTAAAAGTCAGTGAAAAATTGAGTGAAAAAGTAGGCAGTTGCATGACTCAAGAATTAGATGGCCCCTGGTGAAGATGAGGAGGCCTTCTTGGGGAGATGAGATTGAGCCAGTGCAGGTAAGCACTAAGAAAGGGACTCAGTTCTGCAATACCATTCCTTGCTTAGCCATTCATTTTGATTCCTTTCTCACTGAGATGCTGATAAAAACTTTGAACCTGGTGGGACTTCCACCATTGCAAGGGAGCTGTGGGTCTTCTAGCCCATTTCCTCCTTGGTATCCTGCAAAGTGTGAAGCCCCCAGGGATGATTAAGCCTATGTTTTCAAGAAAGCAAAGAAGTGAAATTAATATAAACTCACAGAATCCTCAGTACAGAGTGGGAAAATAACAGCATGATTGTGAGCTGGACTCCACTGAGACCAGTGCATGTGCTCCAGATCAGCAACATTCTTCAAAGATGCCATGTATTTTTAGGAACTATGAAGATTAATGAAAGAATGGGTGTCTCCCTTTCAAAACCAGAATATAGATTTGATCATTCGCTAAAAGGTTTCTCAGTGTCAGTAAGTTAAAGTCTCACCCACTTTCAACTTTCTCCATTAAAGAAGGGTGAGAATAACAGAAGAAGCATAAGCCAAAATGGTGTGAATTGATGCAGCTAGGTGAACATGTCAGGTTTATGAAAATGATGCACTTTGAACTTTTTCTCTATAAAAATAAATTTCAAGGCAGCACTGGGACATTGAATGTTGTATACCATTCCTGAGTTAGTCTTCAAGAAGGCATGAATAAGTCTGATTAATTTCTCAGTTACATGTTTTCCAGGTGAGGACAACCGCATTGAATTTAAGGAATTCATAATATATATTTGGAAGTTCAGATATAAATCATAAGCAGTGTACTTATAACGTAGTATTAACCTGAATGCCTACATTTCTCTCTGCTTTCAGCTACAAGCAATTTTTGTCCATATTTCTGAATCACTCAAAGACTGGGGTAAAAAACCCTAGCTTTGTTCACAAAGTAAGAAAGGTAGATTTGCTGCTTTATATTAACTCTATGCCATGTGCCTGATCATTGCTGACTCTGGCATCTACTAAGCAGAACAATCATCAGTGAGAATCTTAGAAAATGTTTTTTTAACGTTACGGGAGTATTTTTGTACACCCCTACTCTAAGAAAGGAGAAACGTGTTAACTTTGTCCTTTCACAGTGCTGAGAAATGCAAAAGAGGAAATAACCCAGCTTGAATGTTGTCCTTCTTTGTGATGCTGTCACTCACAGATGCTCACATGTTGTACACCATATAATCAGCTAACAGATGAACCTAAAGCATTGTCTTGGGAGTTTAGGTAAAGGGTTCCTAGGACCCTCATTCATAACAGCTGAAGTGAAAGTTACAGTGGATGGACTGCATAGTTTTTTACCAGAGGGGAGGGGAAGGGTGAGGAGAAGGTGGTGTTAAAATCGAGTACAGATCTGAACTTTGTGTTAAGGGGACATTTATTTTAGCAGAATGCTGCTATCTGAAGTCAATATAAAATATTACTTTTGAGGCTGGATTGAATGCTTTGTTACATCAGGCAATCATGCTTTTCATCCTTTCATATCAGTTTGGATCAAACCTTTGCTACTGTTTTTTCAAAGGACTTAAATTTATTTTTTGACCAAATTAACGGTTTAACTTTGCCAGTTATTACCAGAGTTACAGGCATTGATCCAAACTGCAGTTTGTTTTCATTAATAACTTGTAAAAGCCTACTAACCAAGTGCAATAGCATCTTAAAAAATAGCCAGTATTATAATTCTAACCCAGTATATTGAAAGACAAGTCAGCAGTAGAAAAGCATATGTAGAATACAACTTAATGTTTTGACAGCAATATGCGTCTGTTCTCCATTAACTTTGCTTGAGACAAAAACGGAATAAAGGTTTCCCCGATTTAATTTGAAGAGCAATTTGGATTTCCTGTGCCTCAGCTGGAGGAATTATTGGTATAAAACAAGGAAGGCCCTAGCTATCCTATGAGATTTGAATTTCACAAAGAATACCCACAGAAATTCAAACAGGATGTCATGAAGTGTTACGTAGCGGCTCTCAGTGTTCTCCAGTGCTTCCAGTATAAATTTGCAGGGCAGACAATATTAAGCCCAAAGTTTAATTTTATCTTCTTGCCTGAGAGGAAGTGTACAGTTCAGAATAGACAGTTAGCTAAGAAATGCTGCTCAGCACACTCCCCTGTGGATTTCTATCTGACAGGGAAGCTAAAATTCCCTACAGATTCCCTGAAAATGACATTGACCTGAGAACCTGAGACTCTGTTGTTCAAAGAGGGGGGACAGAGACTGGACGCTGACAAGGTCTGGTAAGGCACACTATTCAAAAAGGGCTGTATACAGAACCTTCAACGGGGATGTCCTTTAACTTTTCTCAGGCTGCTTACAGGGAAGTGAAGGTTCTCCTGACTCCAACTGGTTTGTTTAAACCACGGCCTTTGTCCCTGAGCTTCCATAAAGCTGATAGTATACTTGCCTGAATAATTAAACATTATTAGGGAGATAATGAACATTTATCACTTCCTGTTAATGGACTTTTTGCTAAGTATATTTTTCTGTCTTTTACTTTTGAATGAGAAAGGGAATTACTCTGAACCATTCGAATCATCAAGAAGTTAAAATATTAATGCCACTCTGGCCCATTTTTTTAGGTGAAATCCCAGTCCCAATGGAGTCAGCTCTGGATTTTGCCATTGGTCTTAGTATAGCCGACAGTTTTACCTCTTGGAGTCCCCAATATCTGAGAGATGTTTAAAGAGATTTTTTCAACACCTCCCATAATCAGTTAAATACGTCTTTGTCCATTCTTGTATGCAGATCTGTGTCTGAGATACTTGTCACTTGCCTTTCTGTCCACTCAGAATAATTCGTGAGACACTGAAAAATTCACTGGCCTCAGTCAAAAGGGGCAGTGCAGATTATTATTGTAGCTTCACTTACTTTCAGCTAATGTTTTTCTTAACTTGAAAAAACTATTTTAAAAGTTAATCATCTTCAGTCAGAAAAAATTGCACTTTTTTTTGACAAAGTAAATCTTCTTTCTTGCTCTTTCTTCAGGTTTTAGCTAAACTGTACTAGCATTTGTGAGATGTTACAATTTGAAAATTACCAGAATTTTCAGATGTGCAGAAGTTATGCTTTCATGAGGAACAAAAAATTACTCTCAAGAGGAATCCTTCCTCCAGTTACCTGTCCTGGAGGAGGTGACACTGTCCTGGGGACCTGCTCTGGAAAGGCCTGTCTTGGGGGACCTTTCCCCAGTTACACTCTCCTGGGAACTTTCCCCGGAAGGGTCTGTCCTGGTACCTGCCCCAGAAGGGCCTGGCTAGGTCAGCCTATAAAAGGTGGAGCACGCTCTTTGTTCACTCTCTCTTTGGGGAAGGGCCCTGAAGTGCGCACTCTCCCACCGTCCATTCCCAGGCACGCACCTGCTGCCGTGTGGTCCTGAAATGCACCCCCCCACCGGCCCAGCCTGCACCAGCAGCGGCTTCCGAAAGCTGCTGTGGCCGCGCGGTGCCACCGCAGATGCATCGCAGCTCCACTGCACCCCTTACCGCGGCCCAGACAGGAGAAACCACAGATGCCACCACATCCCGGACTTGAAGCGGCCCCCCCCCCATCCCGCCGTGGCAGCGCGGTCCCGCCACCACTGCTGCACCACACTCGGACTGGAGAAGCAAGACTGGTGCAGATTTGCCATCACAAACCCCCTCTACGGAGCAGCCTTCAGCATCGTGGTGAGCTGCGGTACTCCTCTTCCTCTTGAAGTTGAAAAAGGAGAGGGAGAGGAGGGGAGAGGATCTTTGCAAAACCTTCTTGGCCATGTATGGAGAGAGGGGGGGTGCAGCCGTGCTGACTCAGCCATGCGGTCAGTCTCCATCTTGGATCCCGCATGTGGCTGGACCCCGCGGCTACACCGCCGCCATTTTGGAGAGACTGATCAGCAGGAAGAGAGGCTGTTTGTCATTTGTGCTGCTGAGAAATTCAGGCCATCCTGAAAGAGTTGAGATGCATGTCTGCTGCACTGAGGGATGCAGGTGTAGGCGCTGAGAAACTCAGGCCATCCCGGACTGACTATGTTCTCTTTCCCAGGTCTCTAAAGTGAAAGAAGAACCAAGGTGCAAATGATGACCTCAAATTGCATTTTTCTCAGAATGTGTGACCACATTTGTGACACAGTTTCTAGTTTGTGTGCACTGACTTGCATGAGCTTTTCTTCCTTTCTGCATAGAAACATAGAATCATTACGGATTGGAAGGGGACCTGGAAAGATCATCTAGTCCAATCCCCCTGACACAGCAGGATCAACTAGACCAAGTCACACAGGAACACATCCAGACGGGCCTTGAACATCTCCAGTGAAGACGACTCCACAACCCCCCTGGGCAGCCTGTTCCAGTGCTCCTTCACCCTCAAGTTCCTTCTCAGGTTGATGCGGAACCTTCCATGTTCCAGCTTACAACCATTGCCCCTTGTCCTATCACTAGATGAGAAGACACCGAGAATAGCCCAGCTCCATCCTGCTGACACGCATCCCTCAAGTATTTGTAGACATTAATGAGATCACCCCTCAGTCTCCTCCAAGCTAAAGAGACTCGGCTCCCTCAGCCTCTCCTCGTAAGGGAGGTGCTCCACCTGCTTCATCATCTTTGTTGCCCTACACTGGACCCTCTCCAGCAGCTCGACATACACACTCCAAGAGACACAATACTCCAGGTGTGGTCTCACCAGGGCAGAGTAGAGGGGGAGAAGAACCTCTCTTGATCTGCTAACCACCCCCCTTCTGATCCACCCCACAATGCTGTTGGCCCTCTTGGCCACAAGAGCACATTGCTGGCTCATAGTCATCCTGCTGTCCACCAGGA
>VXBP01007942.1:0-30913 GCA_013400115.1 Rhinopomastus cyanomelas | reverse complement strand
TCTATGATTCTATGATTCTATGATTCTATGAAAACCTACCTCTAGATAGAAACTGTTCCCATATGGCGGTAGCTGCCAGTGACCGGGGGAAGAATGGAGCTGTCAGTCACTCATTTGCCTGCTTTGGAGTTATTACACTTTATGCAGATCATCAGAACTCTGTTGGCAAAGATGGAGAATGTGGGTTCACCCCTGTGATGCAGTTCCCAGAGGTCTGTGTTCCTGTGCTGAAACCAAAACTTTCCTGTAGCTGTTGATCTATGAAGACTAAATGCATTTGTCTGTCCATTATGTCTTCCTCGTTGCTCTATTTCTAAGCTTCCACAGCTTCCCTTCATTTTGTGTTTCTTAAGGAAAGCATTACTGAGAAACTTGTTTTCACAGAAGCACAGAATGTTAGAGATTGGAAGGGACCTTGAAAGATCTTCTAGTCCAATACTCCCCAACAAAGCAGGATCACCTTGATCAAACTGAACAGGTCAGGCAGGTTTTAAACTTCTCCAGAGAAGGACACTTCACAACCCCCATGGACAGCCCATTTTGGCCACACAAGTCATACCAATGTGTGATGTACAAATTTAAGAGTGTTTTCTAATCTTGTGCAGTCTCGTTATGGTCCAAGGGTGTGTTCCTAGTTCAGAAGCTTCTAGTCATGTCATCTTGGGAATCATTCTGCCTTTTCACCCACTCTGAATTTTGCTGGAATGAGATTCAGACAGCATTTGGACGTGACTGCAGAGGTCCTTTTATTTCAGGGAACTGACTGAAAAAGGGTGAAGAAATGTAAAATGGGCAAATTCTCTTTTCAGCAACCTGGTGTGCTACAAGGTTCTCTCCTCCAGCTACCTCCAAGAGACTGCAAGATCAGGCCTGTGGTCTAAAAGCATCCAATGTAGTGAAGGATTCAGAGGACAGGACAAATTTAATGCATTAGTCTCAATCAGTTGCTGCCTTTATTGGACTGCTACTCAGCCTTTTTGTTTTGTGGCATGCTACCACCTCAAAATCAGGGTCTGCCAGCCTCCAGATTATTGAAGTGCTTATTGCATGTCACTGCTTCAGAGAGATAGAAAATGTCTTCCTGTTTAGCCCGTGACTGTTTCTGATCTTGAAAGAACTACCTAGAGCTTCTTACCAGAAGTACGCTGTTGGGCACAGCTGCTTTTGTAAAACCGTTTAGACATGCACTGTGAAGAGGAGCATCTAATACAACAAGGCTACTGCTGGGATGTTCTCTGTGCTTGATTGTGGAGCTCCCTATCTGGCTGCATACAATGTGTATTAAATTCCATGTAGTATTGAGTAACTTATGTATCCCTGCTTAGCTAGCCCAACATTCCATCTCTATGTCTCTTCACCCACTTCTCTGCAATGCATAGTCTGCCCAGAAATGCAGTGCCAGTTTTCATCTGGATGGAGATGAAGCAGTAATGAAGATATGCATTGATGTCTTGGTTTGAGTTAGAACAGAACAGATTCTGTTCAGTTACTTGACTTGCCAGCTCAGTGTCTTGCTATACCTATGGAAAGAAGTGGACAGGACAGGTAGCCCTACACTGACCAATATATGTCATGTTAGGTATAAAGCTGAGGAACCACAAGGGTCAGGCTCTCCTTCAATGGCCAAGGAAGACACTGTCCATTCTGCCTTTGATTCCAATTCATACACTCCTGAATCGAGTTCCATAAGTCAGCTCCTGAATCCAGTTCCCATCTGTGGACTCCAGTCTGGGACTTCCCCAGGGCCTGACTTGTCATCAGTGGTGACAGTGACATAATTGTCATCAGGGTGAGGAGTAGAGGTTAGGATAAATATTAGTTTGGTATATATTTGTATTTATTTAACATTATTATTATTATTATTATTTCTATTAAAGCAATCTTAGTTTTGTTTTCCAATACATAAAACACTTTCAGCAACCATGAAGTCTCCAAAGCTGTTGAGAAGCATATCAAGCATCCTTCCTTCTCCATTGCTGTCATCTTGAGAGCCTTCACCCGTGAAGGGTACACCTGAGCAAGAACAGCTGCTTATTCACAGTTTTGTGTACCTATATAATAGACTTTGTGAGCAGCTTTGTCATCTTGTATGCCTGCAGGCACAGGACAAAAAACTAGCTTCACAAAGTTTTACTGGGCTGGATGTCTGACTCCCTTGGTGGAATGCTATTCCCTACCTTCCAGTGGCTGTTGTGGAGGAGAGTCTTTGAGCTCTCAGCTCCCAGGCACAGAATCACAGAATGGTGGGCATTGAAAGGGATCTCTGGAGATTGTCTTGTCCAACCCCCCCCAGTAGAGCAGGATCACCTAGGGGACATGACATGGGAACACATCCAGATGGGCTTGGAATGTCTTCAGAGAGGAAGCCTCTACAGCCTCTCTGAGCAGCCTCCTATCTGTTACCTTCACTGCAAAAGAGCTTTTCCTTATGTTCAGATGGAACCTCCTGTGTTCTGTTAGTGCCCATTGCCTCTTGTCCTGGGCATGACTGAGAAGAACGCTGGTGGCAAAACCTTCAGTTTGCACTTCTGGCTTTGGCTCTGGTTCACCCACACCCTTGGCTATGATTTCTAAGGTCCTCGCCTGGGTAGGAGCATGTTCGCAAGGCAACCAGCTCACAGGCTTGACAGCAGCTAAGCCCAGACCAAGCCTGTGCATTAAGGTGTTACATTCAGCTACTGATTCTGCCTGGCAATTTCATTTAGAGTTTCATAGGATTTTTTTTCTTTCTGCATGGCTTCTTGCATGGTCTGAGAATCCTGCAGCACCCAGTCTCCAGCACCCAGGCAGATCCATATTTCAGAAAAAATCATGTAATTTCTGCTCACGTGCAGACATTCATCAGTGGGGATTGGGAGCACTCAGGCCGAAAGGTGCTGTAGAATCCCCTCCTCATACTCTGCTGTCTATGATAACAAAGGATTTACTGAGTCTGCAGTTTGATACAGCAGCAATTTCAGAGTTACTCTAACATCTAGAAACATCAAAAGAATTTCTCTCCTCTGCAGATTTGCATATAGTAATTAGGAGCATATGTGGTGGGGGCTGGGGCAGAAACAGACAGTGGGGAAAAGGAGCATCAGATTCTAGCCCAGATCACCTCAGTGGATGCTCATGAGTCACGGCCTATAACTGGCTCCTGCCACATGCCAGATGATGAATCATGGAGCAAGAGAGCACAGAAATGAGTGAAACCAGTTCACTGTCCAGCTCCTGTGTTAGCTGGTATAGATCTGATGCTTGAGCTATTTCTGATGCCTTGTGTAACTTGAAATGCCAATGCAGCTCGGGTTTCTTTTCCTCTGGATGGGAGGCAGTACCTGCCTTTTGCTAGTTGTGCCATCAGCAGGAATACACATACTACCTATTGCTTATTTTTGTCTTGCTCAGCCTCAGATCTCGGCTGGCAAGCCCATCATCCCTGGCCTGCGCAGCTTCTTGCTGCCACGAGCACAGGAGCTGTGACTGATTGACATGTGCTGCAGCTTCCATTTTGAACACATCATAATCCTATATAGTTCTGGGATATAATGGCACAGTAATCACAGGCTAAGTCAGTCTGCCTGGAGACTGCTGGAAAAAGCCTCAGCCCAGGCAGCACCTCACTGTGGAAAGAAAAGGGAAGCAGTGTTTTCAGGAGTCACTGTTCACTTAGCATCCTAAGAGGAATCAGCCTGAGTTGAGGCTGAGAGTTCGGAAGTATTTAGTCTTTCTCACTTGCTGCAGCCCTCTTGAAATACTGAGTGCTTAATGGGGCCAAGCAGACCACCCCCACTATGCTCCCTGTTCTCCGAGGTAGAGAAGGATGGAAGTTTGGATGAGTCAATAGATTAGTATTTCCTTTTATACCTTTTCTTTTATTAAACAAGCTGGATGATTTACTAAAGCATTTAATAAAGGAATGGATTTGGCAGAGCTATATTAGCTGGAAATAAGTAATTTAGCTGGCAAGATGTCCAAACAAATACAACTAGCTAGTACCACTCTAAATAAACTTAAAGACTTTCTCACTTCCACTCTCTTGCTACTTACCCTGATGGTTCCGACCTGTCCCCAAGCCACTCACCCTGTGCCACTCACACATCCTCTTCAGTGATGCTTCTCCGTGAATGCCCCTCCACTTCCCAGAATTTCCCTGTTAAGCTGTGTTTATAAACCAGTGCATTCTGGTAGCTGGAGTAACAAACTGTGTTACTGGGATCCTGGGGACTGGTGCTGGAACCAGAGAACACTAGATCCCTCACACTGCCTGAAGAGTAGCTTTTGGTTTGAATTCACCTCCCAGCCCTTTTGTCTGAATGTAGACTCAGAGAGAGCAGTCAACAGAGCATCTGTTTCCTCATGGAGTGTCAGTGAGGGAGGTGTCTAATTGTGTCCTGTTTGCAGGCTCACATAAACAATTGCTTTTTGCAGTGCTTCTGCTTGTTTTGTAGAGCTGTGCCATTTCTGCAGGCATGCTAGCGTGGATGCTCTACAGAAATCACAGGTTCACGTGGAACAGCCCTCACAGAACACGCAGCTCCAGTGCAATAAGATTTTTGCTGGTTCTGAAACTGAGTGCTCAGCTTTTAACCCTGCTTTCTCTGTCTTTCACTCTGGAGTGACATCATGGATCTTGGTCCTTCTAAGGAAGACAATGATGAAATGAAATCCATAGCAATTCAGATAGAGGCAGTAAGAACCCTCACATTTAAATAGTTCCACGAAGAAGGCAATTTCATAGATTAAGTGGCTGAAACTGTAATCTGTTCAGAAAAACCAGCCACTAGAAAAGCCAGCATAACCTCGTGCTGACAGTTCTGATGATCTTGACCTTCCAGCCTCTTCATCCTCTGTGCTGCATGCACAGCTTTTTGCGTTTAAGTCACATTTAGTTCTTAAGCCTCTGTATGTCTCCCCCAGCATTGCTTTACATTTTCTGAGGAAACTTGTGTTGAACGCCATTGCCCCACGTGTGCAGCTAACTGCAGGGGGCAGAGCAGAGTACTAGGCAATCAGCAATGGAACTCCAAAAGGGTGGAGAGAGCAGTAAGTGATGGCAGGGCACGCCACACCTAACATAAGCACTTGGACATAAGACTGGAGTTTGTACCAGCTCCCTTTAATTGAACGAGAGTATTGCAGACCAGTTTGGAGCTAGCTTTGATGGCTTCTGGGTATTCTCAGCAGTGTGGCAAAAGCAGGAGGCTGTATTCCAGATTCCTGGAGCTTCAGTTTGCATTGATGAGCAATTCCACACCACACAACAGGCATCTCACAAAACCCCACTCTTTTCTGCTTTGTTTTGTCTTGTCTGGAACAAAGCATCCACAGGCAATGAAACAGATGGCACTTGTCTTCTCCAGGTAACCCTCAACACCTCAAGAAAAATCTGGCTGAATAAAAACCCATCTCTCCCATTTGGCAGCAGATGGTGTCAGTGTGAAGAAGGCCAAGAATTTTAACATTTGCTGATAAAATGGCTGTTTTATTGCAGTGAATAGAGCCACGGTGCTTTCTCTGTTCCTCCCTATCCTGCACTGCCGCAGCATACTTTCCTGGGTAGGAACTGTAGTTGGCTGCTGTGATTGCAGTTGTACGTGCAGGACTGAGTAGAATTCAGCACACTGTGGGACTGTGCTGTTGCAAGGATGAATCATGGAATGGCTCTGGCTGAAGGGACCTCAGAGATCATCTTGTTCAATATTCTTGCTATAGCCAAGGACATCTCTCACTAGACCAGGTTGCCTAGGAGGGGGCATCCTCAACCTCCCTGTGCAACTTGTTCCAGTGCCCCACCACTCTCAAAGTAAGAAACTTATTCCCAAAATCTAGTCTAAATCTCTCCACTTTTAGCTTGAAACCATTTCCCTCTGTCCTTTTATTCCTTGTGAAAACTGATTAACTGATTTGACAAAAAGCTTTCAGATACAGACTGCCTATCGGCATCTGGAAAATTCCTCTTGCAAAGGGCTTTAGAAAGAAATGCTCAATGCCAGCATAATATGAAACTACCCTACTTGCTGGATTTTATTCCCTACTGTAAATTCCAGCCTACCAGATTCTGCATATGAAGAGGAGGAGCCTTCTACAGTCTTCCAGAATGAGGGAGGCAGTGTCAAGGCATGGTGCAGACAGTCTGCTCTGGTGTTGGAAAATGAGTAATTCCTATGCTGGCAATGCCATTGCCAACTTCCCCACATCTCTTAAGAAACAGAAAATCAAGAGAGATGTCCCAAAGGAAAGAGGAGGGCTATCTAGCATGCAGAAAAAGAAATGCAGATCCTCAGGGAAGCTGTCAGGCTCCCAGCAGTATCTTGGCTGTGTGATATTGGAACTCAGAGCCTTTTGCTGAGAGCAGGCTGTGGGTGCAGGCAGAGTGGGCATCAGTCTGTTGCCACATGTGTGACAGCCAGTGAATCACAATCCATCCAGGGAATCTGTGCTGCCATTGAAACCGAATAGCTGGGCAGAGCTGTGTGTTGCAGACAGAGCTCCAGAGAGACAGCTGGGAAATGGCTGTGTGTCAGCTCTCTTGACATTTTGCTCTCAAATGTCAAAGTGTTCCTGTGCAAGACGTGTCCTCCCACAGCTGCTTCTGCACCAGCATGAAGAGAGTGTTGCTCAGCTGGGCTTGTCAACAGGTTCATACTAGTGCTGGGAGCAGGCTTCAAGCAAACATTTCCTAGAGGCAGGAGAGACCCTATGCTTCAGCAGTGAAGTATGTTGTCACCACAGTCTGTAATTATGCTTTTCAAGTGGTCGCCGTGTGGATATAGGAAAGTGTTATGGAGAGATGTCTAAGCATTTCCGTTGGCTACAAAGAGGGATAACAACAGCAGGAGAGGACTGCATGAGCAAATAGTAAGACCAGTTCTTGTGACAGTGGAAGAGGCAGAAGGGACAGTACAAAAAGGGGTTTCTACTGCTACAAGAACCGTCAGTGGTGCACAAGGTCCAAAATAAGGCATTAGCGCTGTCCCCACTGCTGATGACCACTTTCAATGCATGTGTGTTCTAGAGAGAGTCACGAGCTGCTGTTATCAATAGTGGTTCTTGAATGATGTGTGTGGGGCAACTCTAATGTAGAAGACATCCCTTCAAGAACTTATGTTGAAAAGCTTAGGGTTGCGCAATAGTCCAGCTGGATGTGGTCTAGGTGACCTCTCATCTTCAGACTCTGATTCTGGGCGAAACATCACAGCAGAAGCAGACACGGGAGTGAGTGCACCCTCGTGTAGATCTCATGGTGATCTGTGGGAGAGTCTGCCAGAAGGGTTGTTTTTCCACTAGGACTGGTGTTAGCATTAACTTGTACATCATTAGGTGTTTACTGTAAAGATTATCTCTATTTCCATCTCTGTACTTTTTTCCTGACAGTGTTATCCTGTGTCTGTGAGAAGTACTACTATGTGTGGGAAGAAATGACTTCTTTTGATCATTTTTTGTGGAAACTTTTAATCATTGTTCTTATGCCATGAAGCTGAAAGAACTGAAGTTTCTGATCTTTCTGTGGAGCTGTGTCTTTGTTCACATTGTTAGTCTAACTTCACTTATCCCATATTTTTTATTTTCCTTCATGGACTGCCATGTGCCTTTGAAGCTCTGCTCCAAATCCATCATCATCCCATAGTCATAAGTGCGTAAGGCCGGAAAAGACAGATACAGTGAATGCCACTTTATGGAGACTGAAGATCAGGGTGGAAGCAGATCTGGGGTCCTAGAGTTCAGAGCAGGATCACAGTATACAGTGTCAGGGTGCTGAGAACACTGAGGTGCCCAGATGAGATATGGAATGTTGATTGCTGTTGTTTGATACAAGGTTTTCAGAAGAAATGGTGGATGTATGAGAGCAATAAGTAATTTTTTGATCCCTCAGGATCATTCTGGTTCACTGTTGTCTCTTGTGGTTTCTCTCTTTCCTTGCTGCCTTAACTGCCTTCCTATGTACTTCTCTGCGTTGGCTTCTCTGATTTGTAGCTGGGAAGGGAAAAGGGAGAACCCAGACTACCCTAAAGGTGCTTGCAGGCTGGACCTCTGGTTTGGATGGAGAAGGACGAATTAATGTATCTGCTCATCCATAACAAACCCTGGTGATTCTTCCGCTTCAGCTTTAGGGGAGTGTCTAGTCTTCCTCTGGCTTTTGAGAACCTGCTGTTTACTGAACACTGGAGTGGGGCTCTTTATGCCTTGTCCATACTGCTCCTGTGACTGTGTGTCATGGCAGTTGTTCTATTGTGAAATACAACAGGGAACTGGATAAGCAGATAAGTTACAGAGATAACTTAAACCATAGAATGGTTTAAATTTGAAGGGACCTTAAAGATCATCTAGTTTCAACCCCCCTTCTATGAGCAGGAATACCTCCTACTAGACCAGGTTGCTCAAAGCCCCATTCAACCTGGCCTTGGATGCTTCCAGGGTTGGAGCATCCATAATAATATGAGACTGTCCCGGTCCACAAGGAGAATCAATTTGAGCTGAGGCAAAAGGTCAAGCGGAGAACAATGTGCTGTAGGAGACATATTTAGCCAGCACCAGTAGCTCCTCATCACCCAAATCAAGTCATCTGCTCCTTTTCACATGCCTTTGTATGCATAAGTGGTTGCATACTTTGGCATGCTTCCCTGGTGCCATTAAAAGAGCTCAGTACCTCACAGGGTCTCCTGGATTTTGGAGAGCAGTGGTTGTTGCTGCTTTCCTGTTCCAGGCTGCTTCTGTTTTCAAGTCTCTAGCTGTGTTTCTAACATTGCAACGTCTGACAGTGCAGTCCAGTGTTTGGTTCTTAAAGGAATGTTCAGGGTGCCTAAAAAGAAGCAAAGATATTTAATGCAGCCTGAGAAGATGGACTGCTCTCATCAGAGTGCTTCGTTCCAGACCCTATTGGTCTGCATGTTTTCCTGAAGGCACACACTGCCACCAACAGTGAGGTCTTCATTTGTCGCAAAACCTGTGCAGTCCTTTGACCACTTGAGTGAAATCAGTCACATGCAATAACTTTAAAAGGAATCATCTGGAAAGACAACTGCTGTCCCAAAAGTATGCAGGGAGGGGGACATGCATGTCTTACATTGTGATGCTTTCCCTGAAGAACAACAATTCAGGACCTTGTGCTCATACACCTGTGCTGACAAGGACCATCGTATCTGAAGTCTTCAGTTGAAGTCTTCAGCTGAACCTGGTATGCTTTAAATTCTTACTGCCTTTCCTGAGAGGTGACTTCCTTTGTGTTTTTGTTTCTGTCTAGGTATCTGAATTCTCTCATGAGAAGTGTCCTCCTTAACTTTCATGTGGAGCCCTACCTGTCCATGGGTAGCACCAGCTTAACGGATGTCCTGAAGAGCATTCCTCACCATGGATAGTCCACCCAAACTGACTGGTGAGACACTAATTGTCCATCACATTCCCCTGGTACATTGCCAGGTCCCTGATAGACAGTGCTGCTCCGTGAACAAAAGGACCAACCCTTTCTGCCAGCCAGAGCTCAGCATTACAAGGACCTCTGCCCTTCCAGACAGAGACCTTTCGCAGACTGACTCCTTGGTATACAGCAGCTTTCTGCAGTCCTCAGAAACCTCATCAGAGACCTCGGACAACAAAGAAGGCAAAGCAAAGGATTTGATTGTCCCTGGTGTCAGTAAGCGACACAACCCTTTCCTGCTGAGTGAGGGTGAAGACCTCAGCATCTTTGGGGATGACCTGGATCAAAAGTCTTTCCACCTTCACAACTCACTTGTGGCTGGCCAACCTCCCTTTCACCTGCACGAGCTGGCCTTGCCCCCTTTTCACCTCCACGACTCCAACCCCATTGTGAAATCCTGGAACATGGCCAGCCGATCGGATGTGGTAGATGGGCAAGAGGACAAAATCAGTGTTGACCACATCCAGAAGAGGAACAATGCAAACAGGTGCCACCAGGCCTCAGAACGCATGGAGCTGGATGAGTGCAGCTGCCATCATGGGAGCTGCTCCAGCTTCTCTTTTGATGGTGGTGACCAGGAGTGGAACCAGAACACAAGCGAATCTCTGAGAAATCAGGATGCTCTGCACAGCCGGACATGCAGCTGTTCCAGCTCGGAGCTCCAGCACTGTCGCTGCTACAGTTCATCAAGTCAGTCTGAAGTGATTGACCAACAGATGGGCTACATCAGTGACTCTTCCTGCAACAGCTCTGATGGGGTGCTGGTAAACTTCAGTGCTCTCTACAACAAAATGAATGGTCAATCTCGATCTAACCTGAATTCGGCCAACCTGTCCTGTGACTCTTCCTTCTGCAGCCACTCAGACACAGGAGCTTTTTACCTAGATTTGCATTCATCACCCACAGAATCTAAGATGTCTTGCGAGTCACATAACCTAGAGAGTTCTGAGAAGGTGTGTGGATGTCAACACTCCTCCTCACCTGTCCTTGATGCTAACTGCAACTCCTACCACCTCCACTGTGAGCCTTGCACCTCGGAGAGCTCAGACCTCACTGCCTGCTTCCAGAGCCAAGCTCGGCTTGTTGTGGCTACTCAGAATTATTATAAGTTAGTCACATGTGACTTGTCTTCCCAGTCATCACCCAGCCCAGCAGGATCTTCCATAACTAGCTGCTCAGAAGACCATACCAGAGGTAGCCCAGCTCAGCCCACTGAATATTACCTGTTTAGAAGACCTGACCTGCGACAAGAAGAAAACAGTGTGGAGTGCAGTGAAGAGGAGGAAAAAGGAGAACCCACCCAGAACATGATTGAGGGTCAGGTCTATGTTAATGTGTCACCACCTAACCTCAACACAAGCCGTCAGCGCTCCAGGAGCTATGATCAGAACCTGGACAGGAGCCCCAGCAGCAGGCTGGGCTCCTTGGAGCGCATGGTGAGCTGCCCAGTCAAGCTGAGTGAAAGCCCAGCAATACCCATACAGACTTCTCCCCCAAAGCGAGTGACATCTTTTGCTGAACTGGCTAAAGGTCGGAAAAAGAATGGCACCTCTCCACCACACCGGTCCAGTGGTGATTCCTCCTTGGAGTTCTCTCCAATCCCTGAGACACAGAAGGATTGCCCAACCTTCCTTGAGGATAGAGCTCGCCGCAGCCAGAGTCTTCCACCCATGCCCTTCGTCCGTGGCCTGAACTGGAGCTGTGAGGGATTCTGTTTGAATCACACCTTTGGGGACAGCCAGGCTTTGTGTTCCACCAAAGACTCAGTCTCTACTGAGAAGGTCCCCAGTGGGCATGGGGCAGGTGAGCAAGCCTCTCTCTCCCTGCTGATGGAGGCAGAAGCCAGCTTCTCAGGTGGCTCTGCCAGTGGCCACGAACAAAGAGATGTTAGAGCCCGAGCAGACGGTAAGGATCCAAACTAGGTAGAATGAAGAAGTAAAAAGAAAGGCTGCTCTTTGGGACATGAGGGGAACGGCACAGGAACCTGTATGGTAATGGGAGACTGTGCAGTTTGTTTTCTGATCTGCCATGCCCCAGGACTCTCATGTGTTTATTTCACACACAGATCAGTGTAAGTGTCTTGTCCTTGTATTTCTAAAGCCTCTTGAGGTGTTGTTCAACCTTCTCATATATATAAGGGAGAAAAACTGGCATTAGCACTTAAGATCTCTGCAGCTTGGAGGACTGTCCTCCTTCCAGGGCATTATGCTCCCCAAGTCCATGAGAAATACTTGCCTTAACCTCCTAAAACAGATGTGAAAATGCTCCGCAGCATCACATTTCTGGCAGATGAAGAGGAGGAGAACACTGAGGAATTTTTAGCACTTTTTAGGTTGAGGACTGACCTACTGGAGACCAGTGTAGGAGAAAGTGTCCTGGAGGTTCTAGTGACCAGCTGAATGACCATGAGCCAGCAGTGTGCCCTTGTGACCAAGAAGGGGTGGATCCTGGGGTGAGACCTCATCTGGAATATTGTGTTCAGTTCTGGTCCCTTCAGTTCAAGAAAGACACAGAGCTGCTGGAGAGAGCCTAGTGCAGAGCCACAAAAATGATGAAGGGAGTGGAGCATCTTCCTGTTGAGGAAAGTCTGTGGGAGCTGGGTCTCTTTTGCTTGGAAAAAAGGAGACTGAGGAATGACCTCATTAATGTTTATAAATATGTGAAGGGTGGGTGTCAGGAGGATGGAGCCAGGCTCTGCTCAGTGTTGTCTAATGATAGCACAAGAGGCAAAGGGTGTAAGCCGGAACATAAGAGATTCCACATCAATACGAGAAGAAACTTCTTCCCAGTGAGGGGGACAGAGCACGGGAACAGAATGCCCAGGGAGGTTGTAGAGTCTCCTTCTCCGGAAATGTTTGAAACCCAGCCAAATATGTTCCTGTGCAGCTAGGTGATCCTGCTGCAGCAGGAGGATTGGACTAGATGATCTTTTGAGGTCCCTTCCAATCTCTAAAGTTCTGTGATTCACAGGAGGTACATGGACGGGAGCTACTTGGAGAGGGAAGAGGCACATCCAGCAATCTGTTCCAAAAGCAGAGCTGGCAAGGTCACACAGTACCTGCTGGAATTTACAGCCCAAATACTGCAGAGATTACAAGAGCTGTGTGTCTCTGCTGGAATCTCCTGGGCATATCATCCACAGTGCTTTGAAATGCAGCAGAGGTTCCTATGGAGGGCAATTGTCACAGTTCCCTCTGCAGGAAAGTCTGTAAAAGGTGCATTTATTTCTGCCTGGGTTTTGCTGTCACTTGTCCTGATGAGGAAGCCACGTGACAGTATTATACACATGTACGCATATATAAACATACTGACATTTCTCCAGCGTGGCAGGAGACCAGTATCTGTCCTAGACAATTCTTGCATCCTCTTCACAGGTGAGAGCCTGTCTAAAATGCCTCAGAAGACCACAGTACTGCAATCTCCATTTAATGTCCTGAAGAGTTCTCCCAGGAGATAGGCAAAACTTGTCAGTCATTGCCATGGCAGTCATGGGATAGGTTTTGGCCTTTGGAGCAAAGGGTTTTTTAGGTATTGTCCCATTTGTTTATTGAGTCTGGAATGTACGCTTGGTGTGGGCTGGCTGGACAAGTCAGGTGAGTGCTGAGAGATGGCAGCACAGAAGCAGCCATCTTGTTTGCAGGGTGAGTGCTTGGAAGGAAAAGCTGTTCAGAGAGGAGAGGGCTGACAGGACCTTTCAGGTCAACGTAGCCCAGCAGCTCCTGCACCCCTAGAACTAAGCACTGTAACAGCAAGGCAGACATCAGCACTGCAGAAAGCTCCTGCTTGCAGGTAGAGATAGAGACAGAGCTGTATTGTTCTAGACAAGAGCAGCATGCAAGTCTGGAGATTCTGAGAAGGGACTAGAGGTAAAGCAAGCCCTGCAGAAAGCTAGCCACAGGGAGAAAGACCTGGCCACAAGGTTTTGTCCTAAGTACAAGGGCTTGCTTAGGTTGAATTTTTTATCCCCGGGTTTGCTGCAGGCTGGAGAAGTGGGGAGGAAGCAATTGCTCTGGGGTGTGATATGGCTGGTGATCAGGGATCTCAGTCAGCCCCATGTCTGTGTCCAGTGTAGTGTGTCTTATGTACTGAGTGCGCGGTGTGTCATGCTTCAGCTGTGTCTGTCAGGATACTATGACCTCACCAGGAGCCGGAAGATAGGAAATAATTCCGATACTCTTCTTTAAGCTATATAGGTCCATCATTTGTGAGAGCAGACCTGTGATTTCTAGGGGTTTAAGCTCTTCTGCTTCTGTTGTGGTCCTGATTGGTTTGGAACATCCTGCTTAGCTTTGGTACAGGCAGGGAGATTCAGGGAGCTGCATGTTTAGAGCAGGGACAGTAACAGGAAAAAAGAGAGGGAAGGAGAAGGGGAAGCAAACAGCCTTTCTGACAGGACTACGCACAATGTGGGATCTAGAGCTGTCTGCACGATGTGTGCTCTTGGCTGGGTAAGGTCTCGGCACGTGTGGGAGGGGACAGCCCTTCAGCATAAGAAATCCTGCTGTGCCAGAGCATGTTGGGCCATGTGTTTTTGGTACTGCCTGGGCTGAAGCAGGTCAAGGGCAGGTGCTTGGACCCCTGACTTTCTTCTGTCTTGGGAGCAGGAGATGGAGAAGGGATGTAAAGTTGTTGGCCCTACAAGAAGAGACAGGCGGCACTCTGCTCTTCCAGACAGCTGCAAACACCTGGAAACTTTGCTTCAGCCCATACATCCTTGCCCTACCAGCTCATTGTGTGTGCAGCCAGTTCAGGCTTGAACCACTCTCTGTTTCTCACTTGCCTCTAACTCACTCTCTTCTTCCTGCAGCTGAAAGCACATCCCATTTCACCTGGGATTTGCCGGACTGATGAGGTATGATGTCCTTCTTCCCATGCTCACCCTTTGTCCCCTTTCTCTCCCCGAAGGTGGTGGCACAGACAGCAAGCCTGTGATACGCTACAGCAAGGACCAGCGTCCCACGACTCTGCCCATCCAGCCCTTTGTTTTCCAGCACCATTTCAGCAAGCCACCCAAGGCCCGTGCCCTGCACAGCCATTTTGCTTCCAGTCTTTCCCAACTCTACAGCTTGTCCAGCAACCGGCCTGCCAACCAGCAGATTTCCACCAATACCCAGTCTTCAGCCTCGGGCATCTTGGCAGAGCAGGCAGCAGTGGCAGGGAGCCAAGCCCACAACACACTTCTGACCCAGCGCTCAGTGGATGGAGCTGCCTCCCACAATGATGGCTGCATGAAGAAACCTGCCCCCGAGACAACCCGACCATCCCCACTGGGGAGTTACTCTCCTGTGCGATGCAATGTGCCTTTCTTTCAAAGTGTGGACTCCTCTTCCTCACCCACTGCAGAGAGAGCTGGAGACAGCCAGCCCCCCAGGAGCAGGTCTTGCCCTATCTCAGCCAGCCTGCTTCCCACAAGGTCTTCCCCTGCTGTCAGTGCCATGCAGCCCTCCCAAGCCACCAAAGCTGATGCTGTGAGGCAAAAGGAGAACCCCAAGCTAGTTCCCAAGAAAGAGGCACCGCTGGAGCCGAGCTTATCACTCTCTGAGTACCGACAGCAGACCGTGTCCCTCCCACCCCTCTCAGTGAGCAATATGCCCGTGAGCCGAGTTGGAGGCCATGCAGATCCCCGCTGGAGAAGTGGCAGTGAGACCAACAGCTCTGGTCCCCTGAACAGCATGGGCCTAAGGCCCCTAAATGGTAGGTAGCCATCCCCCAAGATGTGCTAGTCTGGAACATCTCCAGCTCCTTAAGCTATGGCTGCTCCCTTAGAGTACCACACTCTCTTGTGCCACAACAGAATTACACCTTGGTGCTATAGTGCCCAACAGTCCCTACTGTCACTTGGCCTGCAAAAGAAATCACATCCCTCTAGTCTGGATTCTTACACACTGTCTCTGGATAGGGCAGCATGTGCTTCTAATCTTAGAGCACCCCATGCCAGGTGTTTGCACCCCAAATCTTCTCCCTCTATGCCCACAACCAAGAGGCAACCTGGGCCCCTCCCCTGCTCTGCCAGGATGTCGCCTTATTCCATGTATGTATTCTAACACCCTGAAGTACTGCTGGACTTTTAACTGATGTACTCTCTCTTTCTTCTTGCTCGTCTTCTCCTTCCCTGTTTCCCCTCCATGTCCTTCCACCTGCTCACATCTTCCCATCTGGTGCTTACTGCCTGTGGCATCCTAGCGAACCACCTCTCTCCCCAAGCGCTGAAGTGGCGGGAGTACAGGCGGAGGAACCCCCTGGGTCTGGAACGCATTTCAGGACTGTCCAGCTTAGCAGGCAGCCTAGACAGGAGGCAGCAAGAGCCTCGGATGAACCGGGGAAACCCCATCTTTGAGCTCCCTGGCACTCTCAACACCAGCCATTTCCACTGCAAGCTGAACGGTGCGCACCACCTTCCTGCCAGGGGGTTTTGGGCGATGACCTTGGGGCTCAGGTTCAGCCTAGCTTCATCACTGTTCCACCTGCTCTGAGCAGGAGGGATAATGCATTTACTCACACAGGGCCAGGGGTACAAGAGGGTGGTGAAATTGTGTCACTGATGGGTATAATCTGTGTGGAGCCTCCCCTCTTCACAGTGAGCTGAGAACAACCAGATCCATCTCTGGGCTGGACTGAAGGAAAAAGTGAGTGACCCAAGAGCCTTCTTAGACCTTAGCAAGTGCTTCTGGCCTATGTCCAGCTTGTAGTTCACACCTCAGACAGGAGCTGTGGCCCTCATGTTTTTGCTTCATCTGCCCCAACCCTGGTAGCATGTTAGGTACTGGGCTGCAGCTTTTATTGACAGCTGCCAACACTGTAGGGCTCCACAGGGTTCTGTCTTTCTCCATATTTTTCTCTTAAAGTCTTCACTGTCCTCCCAAAGCTGTGAGGAAGGGCTAAGTGGGACAGGCTGCTTTTGACTGAACCTTGAAGAGTCCTCTGGGGGTAGCAGTGTGGTGTGTCTTTGGGAGGGAATGCTTTCTTCAGGTCAGCCTCAAGTCATGGAAGGAATTTCTCAAAGCTCTACATATCACAGTGCTAATACAAACAGGTTCTTCATCACTCCTTCACAGGAAGATGCGTAGAATAGAGCTGGAGGATCAACCAGATGGAAATAGGGCACATGAAGAGACTGCTGCAGAAGTCATCCTTGAAAACAGAGGACATCTTAAGAGGCAGGCAGGGACATGCAGTTTGTTGCCAATGCATGCATGTGTGACATGTAGGGATTATCTCTGTGCTCTACTTTTGGCCCCATTTGCTGCAGCTATCTGCACAGCAACCCTGTGAGTTTAGTACAGCAAGGTTTCCCTTCACAACAGCCTATGAGGGTGAATTTCACACTGCATCTTCCAGTGCCCGTGGTCACCCAGTCAATCTGGAGCTATAAGCAGGGTGGGCTGTGGGATTGAAATGTACATGCTCACATCACAAACCATTGCTGAGGGAATAACAAGCCTGTAGCCTTGCTGTCCCAGTCTTGGACAGGCTGAAGTGAAGACTGCTGCTGGTGCAGGTTTGCTTCTGCGACAAGCAACCGATGTGTGAGAGGCTTTGATATAATGGTATGGGGCTGACCCTTCTGCCCTCTGTCTTGCCCGCAGGACAGTCTATGAGGCAACTCCAGCTCACCTACACTGACTTCTTCCCTGACTACTTCTCACTGGCAGAGAAACCACCTGCTGAGTTCTGCCTCTCCCCAGATGGCAGCACAGAGTCCATCTCCATTGACTTGTTGCAGAAGAAGGGTGAGTCTGTGCATCTCTCATGGGCAAGAGTGGTGTAGCACAACATAAGGCAAAGAGTGCTTCTGTCTGTCTCATCTTGTCTCTGTAGACTTAATGGTTTCTTTCTCTGCCCTTCTCTACTGTAGCATCCTAACTACATGTCCTCCTGGATTGACGGCTGTTTCCATGGCAGGTTCTTGTGTTCTCTGCACCATGCTATGTGTCATGGAGTATGTTTGAGCTGCTGATTCCAGGAAGTATTACTAGAAAGGATGTTAAATCCACAAGAAAGGGCAGAGAGAGCAGGCAGGCACAGGAGTATGACCCTAAGGCAGTGTTCTGCTGTCCTTGCCTCAGTATAGAGGGGGAGACCTGTGTATCTGTGTGACATTGCAAATGTGCTAGCCTGAGATTTGGTAGTTTAGTGAAGTGCTCTGTTGGATCTTACATGGGAAATTGCTTATATAAAAGGGTGGGAAAGTATTTTAAAGCAAGACAAGATATGGCTGTGATGAAACCCAAGCTCGAGCAGGTTTGGGGAAAGGGTTATTGAGAGCTAACTGGGTTTCATTTCAAAGGTGAGAGAAGAACAGAAAGGTTCCCATCCCTTTGGCAGCTACATGTTAGTGAATGCCAGATGGCAGCTTACCCCTCTATTCCAATAGATGCAAATGTCATATTACCCAGCACTGGCTTAGTACTGAAAGTCATTACATAAATTGCCATTGGCTTCTGCCCTGCCACTGTATAGGATCAAATCAACAGACTCAGTCTCTGCTCCCTCAAGGGATGGTGTGATCCATGTTCATTGGGAATATTGACAGGCTATCTTATGCTTCATCCACTTCTAAAGGTTGTCCAATTGTTGGGCAGACAGGTAAGTGTTGGAACCAGCAGGAACAGATTTGGTGAGAATTTAGGAGGGGCACTGCATGTTTTTGTGAGAGAGGCAACATACGCTGACATGGGCTTGAAACGCCCCAGCCTGATTCCTTCATTAAGCATTTGGTCAGTGTCTGTCATAGAAGCACCTTCTGTCTAATTTGTGCAACTGTCTAACTTGTTCTTTCCCTCTAGGTCTGGTGAAGGCAATTAATACTGCTGTTGACCTGATCGTGGCTCACTTTGGAACAAGCAGGGATCCAGGGGTGAAGGTATACCTTGCTTTCAAGACCATGAGTTAAATGGAGAGAGTGCAGAAAGATTGCCTCTCCATTCTCTTCCAGTCAAAAACTACAGGGTTTCCCAGTGCCAGTAGTAGTACCAAGAACAAACCAAGCAAAGGTGGTGGTACTCTGTGTAGCAGGAATGCACACATAGGAATAATGTCGAGTTTATGACGTCTCCGGGTTGAAAGTAGTTACAGGCTGCAAGTCTATTAAAGGCAAGTATTATGTAAGTTTACTCTGGCCTGACTTTTTCTTACGTACTCACTTATGGATTTACATAAGAAAGAATACCAGGCCATCTGACTTCTGGTCTGAAGCAGTACAACAGTTCTTTAGTCACATACCTTGTAGTGTCTCCCTCCTCTACATGTCCCATCATTATGTTCTAGCCCTGATGCCTGGAGACTGTGTAGTGTCCGCACTTTTTGTGTGCATCAATCATTGCTCATCTGAGGCTGGTGGGCTTGGTAGAGCTAGTTTAATAGTGGGACTCAATGATCTTGAAGGTCTTTTCCAAAATAAAAGATTCTAATTCCCTGTAGCCCTTACCAGGAAGGCACTAACTTCAAAGCACATCTAGGTTGTCTGTGGGTCTGGCTCTTTAGTCTGTGCTCTCCTCATCTCTCATTTCTGGAATAACACAGAAGCAGAGCAAGATTGCTTCTGTTTGTACCAGAGAGTATCTTCAGTCCTGTGACACTCAGCATGTTTGTGATGCCTCTTCTGGGTGCTGAATGCTCTGCTTCAGCAAGGAGACTGGGGCAGCAGTGTGGTGCAATTTGGATGTGACAACTTCTGTAGAGTTCCATCTACAAATTAAAACCTGACTGAAACAGATTCCAAGCCCATTCAATTTCATCTCAGAGCCTAAGTTAATTTGCCCCTAATTACAGATGTTGCCAATGCTGAGATTTCTGTGCAGATCTGTAACCAGACCTGTTGGGACTCCTACAGCTTTTTAAAGCTTCACTGTGAATTTCCTGTTCTTGCACTGTTCTTGGTTTGGGGGATAGTTGCAACATTCCTCCATAGCTTTACTTAGCAGATAACACTGATTTTGACAAGTGGTTTTGTTTGGCTGAGCATTCAAAGGCTGAGCATTCACCTGTCAAAAGGCAGCACTCATCTCTGATGCTCCTATACTTGATGGATCTGGCAGGATTATTCCTGACCCTGAAGTTCAGTCTCAGCTCAAGGCCTGTGTGGATCAGTGCCAATTGGCCAGTATAATTCTAGCTCAGCTGGTAAAATCTGTGCCCTGAACAAGACTGCCTGGCACCACTAATAGTGTTCAAGGCCTGGGGATGACCCCTTTGGATAGAACCCTCGACAGCTGTCTGCAGTAGAATATGTCCCACTCTGCTGATTCTGGGCTCTTACAAGCTCCTTCACCTCAACCTGAGCATTGTTGACCCATGTTGCCGTCACCCTGTTTATTTATAGTAATCCCTAGGAATTATAGCTTGGCATGTCACTGAGTTAAGTGTTACTTAAACCCTGAATGCTGATAGTTCCTATTCGGCTTGCTGCTTCCTGCTTCAAAAATAGCAACAATAAAATCTGCAGCAGCAGGAAAATCCCCTACTTTTTACTTCCTTCTGCAGGACAGCTTTGTTGTACCTGCAGGCAGAACCAAGCATCCCTTCTGAATGGGATATCATCTTTCCAATATGAAATATTATCTTCCCAAGTTTTTGCCTCGTCCCATTGTGGGCAGACCTTGCAGGAAGCAATCCAGAACTGGTGTATGAGGCAGCAAGGGTGAAGCAGAAGAGCCTGCCTGTTCAACGAGCTGCTGAGCATCATCATAACTTGGATATAGCCTGTTGGCCAAACTATTTATGTGCATCTGTATCTTATATGCCACTTTCCAACACTCTTTCTGCTGCCTGTTTTTATTTAGGCTAAACTGGGGAACAGCTCTGTGAGTCCCAATGTGGGGCACCTCATCCTGAAATACCTGTGCCCTGCTGTCCGGGACATTCTGAGTGACGGCTTGAAGGCTTATGTCCTGGACATGATCATTGGCCAGCGGAGAAACATCCCCTGGAGCGTGGTGGAGGCATCCACCCAGCTAGGTATGGAGGGTGTGCAGCAATGCCCATCACTCTGTGGTACCCCCGTTGTTGTCGCTGGGTGGTGCTGCTGAAGGTTGACTATAAGGATGGGAAAACAAAATTAATACCCACCTCCCTGCACAGAACAGGCCACTCCTTGACATTTGCAAGACAAGAGAACCACTACTGTATTCTGCCCCAATATTCATTGTCATTTCCCCTGAAATTTCCAAATTCTTCTGTAACAGGCCCTAGCAGTGAAAAAAGCGTGAACCAAATAAATGGACAAAACAATGCTTCTTTCCCACCTCTAAGTTTACAGGGTGTTTCTAGACCTTCATCTTCACCCCTGCACAGGTACTGCATAAGGCATATCTGTGCTCTAGCCTGGTCATTAAGAGAATTTGCATTCACAGCTCACTTGACTCAAGCATGTCCACAACCCTCTCAACCTCTGCTCGAACTGGTTTGCACTGTAGGTTGTGGCAGTGGTTTCCACCCAGAGTAACCTCTTTCTGAGGTTACAGACAGCAGGACCACACTGATTTCTGCATCACGAAGGGTTTACATTGAAGGCTGGGAAGCCTCTCATCTTCTCTGTGGCAAATCTCCAGCTCTGCTGTTATTTCTGTGATTGCAGACCCCCTCAAATTATAACCATCCAGCACAGTATTCTGTTTACATGCTGAGTTTGAACCAAGGGCTTTGATTGACCCTGAAGACAAGACAGGTTCTTGCAGTATTGAAACTGTCCCAGACTTTTGAAGTGATGGTCTAGGGCAGGCCACAACCATCTCTGTCATGGAGTCTAATAGTTGGGATGGAGTGAGCTCATCCTGGTGTTTGGTGGAGGGGCAATGCATATACAGGTATGGGTACCCAGCCACTGTCTGTCCTTGCATTGATGCCCTTTCCCATGGTGTCATTTTGGCTTTGCTGACCACAGCTAGTCTGGTGTTTTGCTTCTCTCCACAGGCCCCTCTACCAAGTTGCTGCACAGCCTCTACAGCAAGATTAGCCAGTACACGGAGCTCACCAACCATACCATGAGGTTCAACGCATTCATCTTTGGCCTACTCAAGTAAGCAGGCTTCTTGGGCTGGCTGCATGTCACTGCCCAGGGCTGGCAGCAGGTGTTGCAGGCAGGCACAGCCGCCAGTGAAAAGATTTCAGAAACATAGCCACTACAGAAAAAAGCCACTACTTAAGAAACTGCCTAGCTGTAGACAGAGTGGACAAGGAGTGTGCACACTGCACGTAGTGTTAAGCACAAGGTGGCAGCAATGTACTTTTGCCAGTGAAGGGAGGAGTTCTGCTAGGGTAGTGTTTCCTGGCAAGAGCTCTGGCAGTGACAGCAAAGTTTGCAAGATCTCCAGATGCTGGAGGACCCCTACAAGCAGGAGCAAGCTCTGCCCTGTTCTCTCAATCCAGGGTGGTCCAGCGTTACCCAGATGGCACAGGATAATTTTTTTGGGCCAAGCCTGCAGCAATGGTCTCACATTTGTAGATGGTTTGTCTTTTCCACATAAGCCTTTCTCAGCAAAGCTGAGCTCTGCCAAGAACATAGAAGCTAAATGGTGAGGAAACTTCCTGGAAACATAGTTATTAGGGATTATAGTTGTACAATGACTCATGTGAAGCAAATTTGATGGCTCCTTGGCAAGCTGGACAGCTTTGGTCACTGCATGCTGGTGGGAGTGAGCCACTGTCCTTTCAACAGGTCTTGAGGTTCACAGTCCATGTCATGTAGACATGTTTTTATAGACAGTCAAGACAGAGAGGATTAAACCATTTTCATTCTTTCTTGTTTTTCTTTAATTTCCTTCCTTCCTTACCACCTGCCTTCCTCCCTCTCTCCTTCCCTCTCTTCCTCCCTTCCTCCTCTTTTCCTCCCTTCCTCCCTTCCCTAATTCCCCTCTTTTATCCTTCCTTCCTTTTCCTGCTTGTTTTCCCTTTCTGCAGTATCCGGTCCTTAGAGTTTTGGTTCAACCACCTCTACAACCATGAAGGTAAGAGCCTGAGCGTGCTGAGAAACTACATTTTGCACAATGTAAAGTGTTGGTGTCTTACTGGTCTTCGAGGCTGCTGCCTTCTGCTCTGGGCTGAAGGATTAGGTTATATGCAATCCCAATGTACTAAGGAAAGTCCTAAAGGGAAGTCTAAGCTTCACACAGCTTCCATCCACCTGACCCTGACCAGCCACGTCCTTCCCAGCTGTAGCTTGTATCCAAGGCTGTTACCTCCAATGCAGATCCTTCAGCCTACCCACAGGGGACTGGATCTAACCCACTCCAGTTTCAGTGTTCTCTGCCCAGTGCCTAAGACCGTTGCAAGTCTGGACCTGAGCACACTTAGCTGAAACTCTTCTGGCATAGGGAATGGAAGCAAATTGAAAGGAAAACCTGCTATCAAACAAAAAGTAGATCTTACTGGAGGTATCTGGTTTTTTTAACTGGAAATGTTTCCAGAGCGTGCAGATAAACTAGCTTCACAACCAAGCTGCCTGATGCCCAGAAGCAGCATCAATAAGTACATAACAAGACAGACAGCCTTGACCTGCTGGATCTGCCAAGAGGTCTGTGGGCTCAGTCTGTGCACAGCCTAGGGCCCCATGCACTGCAAGAAGCCCATCCCAGTGTCCTGTGGCAGGTTTAGTGGTGACAGCAGACATCTCCCTGATCTGCAAGTGCTGTCAGCACTTCTCTGTGGAGCAGGCAGGAGGGTAGACTTGCCTTTGTATGAAGCAGTACGGCAAAAGAAAGCCTCCTGGTTTTCTGGAGCAGAAGACAATAATCTGTTTCAAGCCTTCACTAAGAGGTGGACGCGTAAGCAAGTTCTAGGGCTGTCAAGGGTGACAAGGGCTAGGCAAAGGGGTTGGAGATAAGCAGCAAGCCCTACCTGTAGGTTTGTTATCTCACTGGGGCCAAAAAAAGGTCACAAATCCTGTTCCAAACTCTCTCCCTGGACACGAGACTTGACTAAAAGCTGGGGAAGGGTGAATACTGCAGGTAGTAAAACTAGCCCATTTTCTCTTAAGATTCACTGTTCAGCCCATCCAGGTCCATGTGTAGACTGTACTAGGTTTTCCTTGACACCTCTTTCTGCAGGTGACTGGTACTGGCCAGATCTGCAGCTCCTTCTTTGTCTCCAGGAGATGGGGAAGAGAATTGTAATGTGTGCCAACCTTCCTGATGCACTTTATTAACCCTCTACTCCTATGGCAGAGTATGGCAGACTCCTATGGTCATCCTGGTGGATAGTCTTGACAGGCAGGTCTTGGCTGCAAAAAGTGACTGGATACAGATGTGGGGCTAGCTGGCTCACAAAGCATCTGATGCTCCTTGACCCAGTGCTAAGCCTCACACTGCACCCACAGCAGTGACCAAAACTAGTCCAACTCCTTACCCCATAGCTTCAGCAGCTTCTTGGTGGCTTGGCAAAGTGGCAAGGGCCTCTCTTCTGACTAATGCCTTTTGCCCTACAGATATCATCCTGGCACACTACCAGCCAGTGGGTTTCTTGTGCCTGTCCCACAGTGTGTGCCAGCCTCTTTTTGAGGAGCTCCTGCTCTTGCTTCAGCCTCTCTCCCTGCTGCCCTTCAACCTAGACCTTCTCTTTGAGCACCACCTGATGCAGATGGGCAAAGAGCAGCAGCAGCAGAAGGAGCTGCTGCGTGTGAAGCAGGATCTGCTGCTTTCCGCACACTCCACCCTACAACTGATGCGGACACGGGGCAGCAGTGAGGATCCTGATGGCTGCAGCACCACCCCTGAAGCATGCAAAGCGGGTGCCAGAGATGCTGGCATGTCACCAGGCCACAGCCCACAGAAAGCTGCAAGTGCGAGGGTCAAGGGAGTGGGGGCCTCCTGTGGAGATGGAGATAAGGAGGAAGAGCAGAGGAAGGTTCAAGAGAGCATGTGGGAGGGGAAGAAGGAAAAGCAGTCAGGCTGGTGGTATCAGCTCATGCAGAGCTCACAGATTTACATCGAAGGGTCAACTGAGAGCTCGAAGTTCATCCGCTATGAAAAGAAGAAGGCTTTGAATGCTGTGCCCAGGTCAGCAGAGACCTGTAAGGCACCACCTCCCCGTGAAGGAGTGGTGGAGGGTGCAGAGGCTTGCCCCATTGCTGAAGGCACTGTAGAGGAGAAGTCCAAAGCTTCCAGCATACGAAGTCCTAAAGCTGTGGAAGAGCTCTTGGAAAAGCCCCAGCGTGTACAGGCCAGCGAAGAGGTGAAGGAACGGAGCTGGCCCTTCTGGATGGGCAGCCCCCCGGACTCGGTGCTCACAGAGCTGAAGTGCAGCAAGGAGAAGGAAACAGGGACTCAACAAAAAGTGGGAGCAGCAGCCCTCCAAGAGGAGAACAGCACCAGTACATCAGAGGGAAGCCAGCCCATCAAGTGGGGACATTTGTTTGGGTCCAGGAAGGTGCAAAAAGAGCCCAGGCAACCTAACAGGTAGGGGCAGGGATGGTTTGGGGCATGGGAGGGCTGGTTAGCCTTGGGCTGCAGCAGTGCATGTGGAAATTGGCCAATAGCTGACCACTGGGCTATACCATGCAGGTATATCAGAGGCAGTGTGTGATCAGAGAGGTCTGTCAACCTTACCCAGCCCTACCAGCTTGCCTGCCTGCCTCAATTCTTACCACAACCCTGTTTCCCTTGGCTCCTACCTTTACTCAGTTTACCTCACTGGCTTTCCTCTTCTTCCTGAGCTCTCCCACTGCCTTGGCTTCTAATCCTCCTCTCGAGGAGGCTTGAGTTGCACCAACCACATGATTGCTTCATCCCACCCAAAAGTGCATTGTGAGAACACAGAGCCATCTCTGTTGCATGCAATGGGTGAAGAGGAAGCATAAAGTTGCCCCTTGTAGCTGAGACGTCCCCTCATTGCCTCTTCATCTGCATCCTTCTTGCTTCTGTGGCCATTGAGTGTGTCCTCTCCAATCAAGACCATATAGTTTCTGGAGGATGCCAAGCCCTTCCTGCCAGGAGACAGCACGTGGACTACATTGCACTTTGTGCATGGAGACAGACTTCTAAGGCATGACCTTACAATGAGAGTGGCTACTCCTTGCCACTACTTGTTTCTGTCTCCTTCCTGCAGATTGCCCTCTGGCTGGCTGAGCTTGGACAAGTCTGTGTTCCAACTGGTGGCCCAGACTGTTGGGGCAAGCATGTGGCGAGAAGCAGCTCCTGAGCTGGACCCTCCTCAGCCAGAGCCATCTGAAGTGTCCCCCAAGGTGTGGCTGGCCCAGGGGCTGTCTCCTAACCCTCCCTGGTGAGTAGTACCATGGTGGCATCCTGCAGATGCTAGTACATGGTGGGCTGGGGCTGGCAGAGCTCTGCCGCTGCAGTTCACCTGCCCTGCTGTGTACTTATAGATCCTATTTTGTGCTTACGGGGTGGTTTGGGGCAGCGATGCTGTTGTGCATCCATTCACCCCAACTCTGCATTCTGCAGGTGAGGGGAAGCTGGCACATCTAGGATGCTGGCTGGGTGGGGAGACAGGGGCTGTTTTCCGCACTCTGTGTGTGCCCTTCCCAGGCTTCAGCAGTGTGAGTGTCCTGTGTTAAGGTATAACCTTTTCTCCTTCCCTGCAGTGAAGTGAAGGCTCTTTGCCATCACATTGCCACCGAGGCGGGACAACTGAGCTTCAACAAAGGGGATATTCTGCAGGTCATCTCCAAGGTGGATGGTGACTGGCTGCAGTGCAGCCTCGGCTCTGAGAAGGGACTGGTGCCCATCATGTATGTCACCCACCCAGAGGACGAGGACTTTTGACATGGCTGGGAGACCAAGCACAGTACCATGGGCTGCAAAGGGTCCTCTTGGGAAACCCACCCTGACAGAGGAACAGACACAGCTTCTTGCTAGTTTCTTATCTTTCTTGCCATTACAGATTACAGTAACCGTAGATGGTTCCTTCTTGCTCCTCCTCGTGCAGCTGCCAAAGGCCATCTTGGTCCCCCAAGGTCTTCTGCGTGCTGCACCTCATATTGCCAGGCATCACCATGCATGCAGCCACACCAGGGACCGCCTGATCCCCTCCACCCCATGCCATCTCCAGCACCCTTAGGCAGTGGACTTTATACGTAGCAGGAACCCAGGTAGTCCCTACCAGGGCAGCACTGCCCCACTGCCTGTCTCAGTTCCACACTGAGATGGTGCAGGTGGTGGTTGTCCCCAGCTTGTAAGTGGCAGTGCAGTAACTGCAGCTTTCAGCATTCCTAGAGCCATCATCCTAAGGGGTGGGAGCACCATGTGTTGACAAGGCCTGTGCAAGGCTGAGCTGATGGGCTGCATTGCAGCTTGATGAGGGGCTGCAAGGTAAGTTCTCCACACTGGAGCAGCTCTGTCCTAGCATGTTATAGTGGTGCCTGGTGGGTTGTGCTGGTGAAGTGACCTGGCACTGCCATGCTGCAGGACTGGGGCTGTGCCTGGGCACGTCCAGAAGAGGGGGACAGGGTACGTGTGTGTGGAGAAAAGGGGTGCATGGGGTTGTGAGGAAGGTGTGTGGATGTTCAGTGTTATGTAGGTTCAGGATGGGTAGTACCACCCTGTGTGGAAATGGCTGCTTTGGGGGATGGTCCCATGCCCTCCACACTGAGCAGGCAGCCAGTTCCTGGGAAGCCCTGGGATGCTCAGTGGAGGGGATTTGAAGGGAAGGGGGTGAGGGCAGGGTCCTTGACTAGCCCGGGGATTCTCTTTAGAGTTGGGGGCAGNAGGGAGCCAGGGAGGGAGGGAGGGAGGGTGCTCCCCTTTGCAAAGGGTTTCTGGCCATGCTGAGCAGTGTCATGGGGTGAAGGGGACAATTTGTTGTGCACGAGCACAAGGGGATTCTGGGGGTCCTGGGTTCCTCACTAGAGGCAATGCTAGTCAACCCCTTCCTTGCCATGTTCATGCCACCCGTTGAAGTGGGGATTTTTACCTGCCTGTCAGGTAAACAGTGTTAATGAAAGGCCATGCCAGTATTTGGTGCCTTGGCCAGGTTGACGCTGCTTGAAACATCGTGCCTGGGCTGGCTTCCCCATGGCAAGGGGCCCTGGTCTTGCTAGGTTACCTCCTGCTTGTACATCGCTTAGCAGACGTTGCACCGTATTTAATTTGTACTTCCCTGTTAGAACAAGGTGTCTCGCCTTTATTTATTTCTTTATTTATGATGCATATTAATAAAAAAGGTGCTGATTGAGCTCCCTGCTACACAGTCTTGTGATTTCCTGTGAAGAGTGTGAATTTTGCCTGTGTTGTGGGGCTGTTACCCAAAACCTGGAGCAACTTGTCTGTGAGGCTTAATGGCTGCAAGTTGCTCACAAATGAAAGGCTCTGGGACTTTTAAACTTAGACTTGCATAAGCACTGGACCAAGAGCCCATCCCTTGCCTTTATGCCTCAGCTCTGTTTGTGGCTCCAGCATTTGCTGCAAGGACACTGCACTGTAATTTGTTGTAGCTGTGCAGAGTAGAGGTCTGCAGTGGTGGAGTGGGTTAAAACAGTTGAAAAAAATAGTTGAAAGGAAAAACAGGGCAGTATTAAGCCCCTGTCCTGGCTTGGAGAGAGGTGGAGCAGCCACGCTTGCACATGGACTACCCTAATTGTCCTCTAAGAGGGGACAGTGGTAAAGGCTCTTTGCAAATTGCACAGAGCCAGTCTGTTCTCCTCACGTGCACTGACTGGCCCAAGTTAGGAAGAGGACCATGTACTGGGCAAGATCTCCTTGGGTGCAGAGTCAGCCCCAGGTGGAAGAGGCAATTTCCAGCTGCCAGCTCCAGCACAGAGTAGCTCTCTGGGTGCTTGCTCCTGGGGCAGCCTCAGATGCAGGGGAGACACAGGAGCGCTTAGGGTGTTAGAGGCTGGTGTAGCTTTGCTGCTACAACGTTTGCAGCTGCTGAAGTCTTCTTCAGCATCAGCTGGCTAAATTCAGGCAGATCCTGATTGGCAGTTATCAGATTGGCTGCACCAATTAGCAATTGGCTGCAGGGCGTGAAGCCCACAAAGCCTTTGAGACTGGAAGGAATACAGCAATGTACATGGCGCAGTGGCTACCAATGTTGCTTCTGTGGCTGGGTACCCCTGATATTGGCCTGGTGCCCAAGGGTTAGCTGCAGGATCCTGATGGGCACATGGGGTTGTGAGTACTGCCTGTAGCAGGCCGAGCAGAGAGTAGCCACCAGGTTCTACTGTGTCCTGGAGCTGGTATGTGGATGGCAGCTCACCCAGCCTCCAACACAGGGAGCTCATCATACCTTGGAACCCCTCTAGCTAGGACATGACAGCAGAAAGGTAGGCGTTTTAGGATGTGAGTGATGATGGAGAGAGGGATGAGTGCTGGCCATGCCCTGTGAGAAGCCCTAAAGGAGAATGGAACAGGTAAGATTGTCATGCTGTATGCCTGACCCCTCTTGGGTGATTCTCTGAACCCAAATACAGCAACCCTTCACTAGCAAACAGTGCAGGTCCCTGTCCTTGTTACTGCACCAGCTAAAGTCCCAGAACCAGCCTCACATCCCCCTACCCTCCACAGGCGCAGGACAAGCAGTCACTAGCTCAGCCCCAGTGCCCACCTCATATGTTCTGAAGGCAGAGTGAGGCACGAGGCAGCTCTGGACCAGAACCAAGATGCACTATCATTCCTGCACACCTCATGTTAACTGTGGGAGCTCTTGGAACAGTGGCAGCATGCTCCTTGCAGCAGCTCTCAATGGCTGCTCAATGTTCCTAGCCTCCTTGCAGATCTCAGAGAAGGTCTAAGCAAAGAAGTGCTGGGCTCTGCAGACAAACCCTGGGATCAGTGCACCCAGCATGCAGGAAGCAAAGAGGACACCATCTTCATGTTATGGGGTAGAGGTACTGTGGGAGCCAGTGGTAGGGGATAAAGGTAGAGGCTGACAGCATGGCTGGGGGTGGATTAAAGGTACAGTGGGAGTCCAGATGCGCATGACAACCTGAGGAACATAGAATCATGAAGATTGGAAGAGAACTCCAAGGTCTTCAAGTCCAGCTGTCAACCCTACACCACCATGCCCACTAAACCAAGTGGCAGATCTATAGGATTTTTTTACCACCTCTGGGGATGGTGACACCACCACTTCCCTGGGCAGCCTGTTCCAAGAATTGGTCACTCTTTCAGTGAAAACATTTTTCCTCCCTTGGCATTTCCTCTTGTTCTGTCATAAATTACTTATGAAAAGAGACCATCCCCATCTCTCTACAACCTCATCTCAGGTAGCTGTAAACGGCAAATAAGGTCTCCTTTTCTTCAGATTAAACAACCCTAGTTACCTCAGCCCGTCCTCATACAACCTCTCCTCCAGGCCCTTCACCAGCCTTGTTGCCCTTCTGTGGATCCACTCTAGCACCTCGATGTCCTTTTTGTATTGAGGTGACCAAAACTGAGCCCAGTACTCAAGATGAGGCCTCACTAGTACTGAGTACAGGAGGACAATAATTTCTGTAGTTCTGCGGGCCTCACTATTCCTGATGCAGGTCAGGATGCTGTTGGCCCTCTTGGCCACCTGGGTGCACTGCTGGCTCATCTTCGTCTGGCTGTCTGTCAACACTACCAGCGACTTTCCCAACAAGCAGGTCCCCAGACATTCTTCCCCAAGCCTGTAGCATTGAATGGGATGGTTGTGACCAGCGCTTGGTCTTGTCAAACCTCACACACACAGATCTCTGCCCATTTACCCAGCCTGTCCAGGTCCCTTTGCAGGGGTTTCCTATACTCAAGAAGATCGAGACACTCACCCAGCTGGGTGTCATCTGCAAACTTGCTGAGGGTGCACTCAATCCCCCCATCCAGACAACTGATAAAAGTGTTAAACAAGACTGGCCCCAATACTGAGCCCTGGGGAACAGCTTGTGTCCAGCCAACTACTTCATTTAACTCCACTCAACCCAACTCTCTGGGCTTGGCCATGCAACCAGTTTTTTATGTGTCAAAGGGTCCGTTTGTCTAAGCCATGAGCTGCCAGCTTCTCTGGGAGAGTGCTGTGGGACACTGTGTCCAATGCTTTACTGAAGTCTAGGTAAACAACATGCAGAGCCTTCTGCTCATCCGCTGAGCAGGTCACCTGGTCATAGGAAGAGATCATGTTGGTCAAGCAATATCTGCCTTTCCTAACCTTCTGCTGGCTGGCCCTGATCCCCTGGCTGTTCTGATCTTGCTGTGTGAGTGAGTCCAGGATGAGCTGCTCCATAAAATTCCTCAGTACTGAGATCAGGCTGACAGGCCTGTAGTTGCCAAGATCATCCTTCCTCCCCTCCTTGTGGATGGGTGTCACACTGGCAGCCTCCATTCATCTGGCGCCTCCCCCGTTTGTCAGGAGCACTGAGAGATGATGAAGAGTGGCTTGGCAAGCTTCTCTGGTGGCTGCCTTACCAGTATTGAATGGATCCCTTCTGACCTCATGGACTTGTGGAGTCTCCTTCACTGGAGATGTTCAAGGCCCACCTGGATGTGTTCCTGTGTGACTTGGTCTAGGCGATCCTGCTGTGTCAGGGGGATTGGACTGGATGATCTGTAGATTATTGGATGATTGGAAGGATGGCCCCTTCCAATCTGTAGAGATTCTATGATTCTA
>VXBP01007941.1:0-35550 GCA_013400115.1 Rhinopomastus cyanomelas | reverse complement strand
CTCACAGGTAATTAGCAAAAGAACCAGAGGGAAGGTCTTCAAGCTTTAACAGGGGAGGGTTAGACTGGGCATCAGGAAAACATTCTTCGTGGAGAGAGTGGTCAGGCACTAGAATGGGCTGCCTAGGTTGGTGGTTGAGTTGCCATCCCTGGATGAGTTTAAAAACCGCTTAGGTGTAGTGTTGGGGGATCTGGTTTAGGGATGAACTTGTAGAGTAGGGTTGATGGTTGGGCTTGATGATCCCAGGGGTCTTTTCCAATCTGAATGATTCTATGATTCAATGACTTTTATATCCCAAACTCACAAATCCCAAACCAAGAAAAGCCTGACCTGAGATCTAACAGGGCCCAAAGAATGAGAACATCATTAGAAACAAAGTGCTGGAGGAACAGAGGAGGCAGAGCAGTAGTTTATCCACAACGTGTTGTTGTTTCACAGAATCACAGAATCATTAGGGATTGGAAGGGACCTCGAAAGATCATCTAGTCCAATCGCCCTGACACAGCAGGATCACCTAGACCAAGTCACACAGGAACACATCCAGGCGGGTCTTAAACATCTCCAGAGAAGGAGACTCCACAACCACCCTGGGCAGCCTGTTGCAGTGCTCCATCACCCTCACTGTGAAGAATTTCCTTCTCATAGTGATGTGGAACCTCCTATGTTCCAGCTTACAACCATTGCCCCTTGTCCTATCACTAGATGACACCGAGAATAGCCCAGCTCCATCCTCCTGACACCCACCCCTCAAGTATTTATAGACATTAATGAGGTCACCCCTCAGTCTCCTCTTTTCCAGGCTAAAGAGACCCAGCTCCCTGTTGTTTGAAATGTAGAAAAGTTGAAGCAAGCAAAAGCAAAAATATTTCTCAGAAAAGTCATTGTTTTCAAAGAGAGATTTTTAAAGGTTAACAAGAGCCTTTGAGCAGATCCTGATTTGTCAACAATTTTGGGGCACTGCATTGCATCCCCAACAGTGCTGGTGTAGGAGGAGGGGAACGATCTTTTCCTTTCTGCTGTTCATAGAATCATAGAATCACCAGGGGTGGAAAGAATGTCCACCTGCCACATCAACCTAACCCCTAGACCATGGCTTCAAGTGCTCTAGCTACTAGATTTTTAAATTTCTCCAGGGATGGTGACTCCACAACCTCCCCGGACAGCCTATTCCACTGCTCAACCACTCTCTCAGGAAACAACTTCTTCCTGAGATCCAATCTAAACCTCCCTTGATGCATCTTGAGTCCATTTCCTCTCATCTTATGATTAGTGATTTGGGGGAAGAGATCAGCACCAGCCTCTCTACAACCTTCTTTTAGATAGCTGTAGAGAGCAAGAAGGTCTCCTCTCAGCCTCCTCTTCTCTAGACTAAACAACCCTGGTTCCCTCAGCTGGTCTCCATAGGGCCTGTTCTCCAGACTCTCCGCAGCCTCATTGCCTTTCTCTGGTTATGTGATGGAATCTTCCACCTTATCGAGCCATTTCTGACAAATCAGAAGCGCCTTCTCCTTCTTGCCTGGCTCCTTCAGCCATCAAATCACATCACAACAGGAGCTGAGCGGCTTCATGCCATCATCATGGTAATATGAGGGTATTGGGCTGGGAGGGACATGGATGCAAATGACATCAGAATAACACAAGCTGCAAAAGAAGCTGGTCGTGCGTGTTGGACCCACGTCTGTAAGAATGGTGCTCAATGCGCTGCTCTGCGCTGACTTTAATAGGGTCATGATATTAGCAGATGCACTATCACTGGATTTGTAGAACATTTTACAGGTCCTTTTTGATCTGAGACAAAGCCCACATTTGATTTTCTCCTTTATCAACGAGCCTCTAAAACCATTTACAGGCTTCCTGCTAAACAGAGCCCTTGCTGAGATTAAAGCTGTGAAGCAGGAACATGGAAAATATCTCTTGCAATAAAACTGCTGCCTTCCAGTGAGCAGGATGGTTCTGTGGTGCATTTGGTGCCTGTGCCCTGGGCTGCATTAGTGCTGTCCACGGAGCATTGAAATCCTCCCCCTCTACTCTGCCCTGGTGAGACCACATCTGAAATCCTGTGTCCAATTCTGGGCCCCTCCATTCCAGAAGGACACAGAACTGCTGGAGAGAGTCCAGCGCAGAGCCATGAAGATGTTGAAGGAAGTAGAACCCCTTCTTATGAGGAAAGGCTGAGGGAGCTGGGTCTATTTAGCTTAGAAAACAGGAGACTGAGGGGGGACCCCATGAATGTTGATAAATATGGAAAGGGCAGGTGTCAGGAGGATGGAGCAAGGCTCTGCTCAGTGGCATCCAATGATAGGACAAGGGGTAATGGGTGTGAGCTGGAACAGAGGAGGTTCCACATCAATCTGAGAAGGAACTTCTTCCCAGTGAGGGTGCCCGAGGGGCTGTCCAGGGCAGTTGTGGAATCTCCTTCTCTGGAGTCATTTAAAAGCCTCCTGGCCATGTTCCTGTGTGACGGGATCTAGGGCATCCTGCTGTGGCAGGAGGATTGGGCTGGAAGATCTTTCAGGGTCCCTTCCAGTCCCTTCCCAAGCAGAAAGATAGTATCATTGAATTAAAAAATGCAGCTTAATCCTGTACTTAATAAAGTTCCTTCAAAGTACCTTCTGTAGGCAGAATAAGAAAGCATCTTATAAACCCTAGAGGGATTTTCAGGCTCTTTCCTCCTGTAGAAAGAAAGCTTCCCAGAGCAATATATTTTAGACCTTATTATAGACAAGAAATCATAGAACCATAGAAATGTTTGGGTTGGAAAAGACCCTTGGGATCATCGAGTCCAACCATCAACCCTACTCTACATGTTCACCCCTAAACCAGATCCCCCAACACTACCTCTAAGAGACTTTTAAACTCATCCAGGGATGGTGACTCAACCACCGCCCTGGGCAGCCCATTCCAGTGCCTGATCACTCTCTCCATGAAGAATTTTTACCCGATACCTAATCTAAACCTGCCCTGTTGAAGCTAATGCCTGTCCACAGAAGAACAGAGATGAACCCTGGTCTTCTCTGTCCCTTTTGGTTTCTTTATCCAATATGATTCCCAAAGAAACTGCCGCCCAACCTGAAAGGCAGCATTTTAAATCCATTTTGCACCGACGTGGATGACTTTGGAAAGAGCAAAGCAGGAGGTTGCCAGGTTGTCTTTCTCCGACAGAAGAAGTAGAAGATCACGTTGTACAAGTGCTACATGAAGTTACAGCCAGCGACTTCTGGGAGCTCCACTGGTAGCTCTATCATTCCTGTTTAGCCTCCTGTGGGTGCATTTTTCAATTGATATCCCTTAAATAACCTTAATTACGTGGATGTTAAAGTGCCTCCTACAGCAGGGAAAATTGAGGAAGACACTTATTAAAAAGAGGCACCAGCACATGTGGGATTATTTTTACAGTCATCCAGTGTGTTGATATAAAGTATTACATCTGAGTCAAACCTCGTTTGGGTGAGCAGTTAAAGTGAAAGCCGATCTGCCTTCGCATTGTGTCTCGAATGGCTGCCCAATTAGCGCAATGATTAGCCCGGCTAATATCAACAGACCCATTCCTGTGTCAATTTGACAGTTACATCACCACACGGTTTTCAGCCACTTCCTGAGGGTTTTCTGAAGCAGACCCAAGAAAACTGCAGCCCTGCAGAAAACCTCCCCGAGGACCAGGCCTGTTTTGCAAGCAGCCTTTTAGGAACAGCCAGCGGAGCGGTTTCTCGCGGAGGCCAAGTATTTTTGTTGACTTTTTTTTTTACACCATTTTCTTTTTTCCACTGTTTTGTTTTTTTTTTTCTGAGCCTGTGATCTGTTGTTCTCAGCTTCTGCCTCTGGAAAAGCTGCCCCAAATTTTGTTTGTTTTTACTGAGATTTTTGTACTTGACCTTCAACGCAAGTTATTGCTTGAGCTACTGAATAGTGGGTTATGCTGGTGATGTGTCTGCCATAAATCATCGCAGAGGAGCCTGGAAGGTGCACAGGAATAGCTGTTTGTTTTATTTTAAAGGGAAAAAAGTGAGCTGCTTTAAGTCCCAGTCGTTAGCAGGACACCTTAGTTGGCTTATGTAGAAGGTTTACAAATAAATAAGCTCTTCTGAGAGTCCTCATCCTTGTTTACCACCCATGGTTCCTTACTCCTCTCCCCTTTTCCCTTTCAAGTAATGCCAGGAAACCAAACCCGGCTCCTTCTTTATCTGCCTCTGGACAAGTAAACTGCTTTTCTCCTGCTTTGCTGTAAGATGATCTTAGTCCCTAATATTTTCACCTGCTCCTTCCATCACGCTTTGAACTGAGCTGCCCTTCCAGTGGGCCTATAAAGACATGGGGTCTTCATAAGCTCTTTGATTTAACAAAAGAAAGAGGAAAGAATCTCCTTCTTAGAGGAATTTGAATGTTCCTAGAGAAGTCTGATTTTCAGAACATTTTGAGCATCAGCGTCTGAAAAAAACACTTTGTGAAGGGGCACCCAGCTGGATATCTGCAAGTGGAGCATCCATGTCTCCCATTGACTTTTTTAGAGCTACATCACAGAATCACTCTAGTTGGAAAAGGCTTTTGGGATCATCAAATCCAACCATCAACTCTACTCTACAAAGTTCACCCTTAAACCAGAACCCTCAGCACCACATCTAAATGATATTTAAACACCTCCAGGGATGGAGACTCAACTCTGTTCCAAGGCCTGACCACTCTTCCTGTGAAAAATGTTTCCTAATGTCCAGTCTAACCCTCCCCTGTTGTAGTCTGAACCCATTCCCTCCTGTTCTGTCACTAATTGCTTGTGAGAAGAGATCAGCACCAACCTCTCCACAACATCCTTTCAGATGATTGTATGTAGAGCAAGGAGGCCAATGAAGGAGGTGGAGCACCTCCCTTATGAGGAAAGGCTGAGGGAGCTGGGGCTCTTGAGCTTGGAGAAGAGAAGACTGAGGAGTGACCTCATTAATGTCTATAAATATGTGAAGGGTGGGTGTCAGGAGGATGGAGCCAGGCTCTGCTCAGTGTCATCTGGTGATAGGACAAGGGGCAATGGGTGTGAGCTGGAACAGAGGAGGTTCCATATAAATATCAGAAGGAACTTCTTCCCAGTGAGAGTGACAGAGACCTGGAAGGGGCTGCCCATGGGGGTTGTGGAGTCTCCTTCTCTGGGGACTTTTAGAACCAGTCTGAATGTGTTCCTGTGCAACTTGGTCTAGGTGATCCTGCTGTGTCAGGGGGATTGGACTGGATGATCTTTCGAGGTCCCTTCCAATCGCTAATGGTGATGTACAGATATAAATATGAAACACTCTATATTAAGGTTTATAATCTCCGAATATCCCCATTTAGTTGTTGGAATTGTATGTTACAGACCACACCCATGGAAGATACCATGGAAGATACCATGAGAACAGCACTGGTTTTTGAAGGGCTGTTCATCCCTCTCCAGGGCTGACATCCAACTCCACTGGGTCTATCTATAGTCGTGAGACTTCTTCTCGGACAACTGTAGGTAGCCTTCTATTCAACAAGAAGAGATGCTGTGTTTCCTGCAAATGAAAGTTAGGATTAAAGTCTTCTGTGAGCTCCTGGGAGTTCCACTGCAAAAACCTGCAGGACTGATATCAGCTACTCTTTATGTTCTGAGCTGGGGAATCCACACAGAAGGATCGACATGCCAAGCCTGAAAGACCTTGGTTCTGAAATCCCTATGGTGAATCACAGGATCACAGAATGATTGAGGCTGGAAAAGCCCTCTGGGCTCATCCAGCCCAGACCAGGACCTAACATCACCCCAGCGGCCAGACCAGGGCACTGAGGGCTACAGCCAATCTGTCCTTCAACACCTCAAGGGATGGGGACTCCCCCACTGCCCTGGGCAGTCCATTCCAGGCTCTGATCACCTTTTCCATGAAGAAGGGCTTCCTAACATCCAACCTAACCCTCCTCTAGCAGCCTCAGATCCTGCTCTGTGATCCTATCACTGGGACATGCCGTCATCTTCCCACACGCCCTGAAAAACACTGTTAGCCTTTTCAGCAGGAGAATGAGCCACAGTCAACCTCCTGATGGCTTCAGCCTTGCCCAGTCCTGCCTGGCGAAGCTTTCCCTGTGCAATGGGGAAAGTCACAAACGCTGGGCTGAACCCAACCCTCAGAGGCAACAAACTTGCTGTTGATATTTTCTTCAGGACTCAGTGATCCCCTTTCCCCCCTCATTCTCCTTCCAGTTCATTACAGTAGCTGGAGCAACTTTAAGGGTAATTGGATCAAGTGTCCTGGATGGCTTTTTGTGGCTGCGCTTACTTGTGGTTCCTAAAAGCAGAGGTGCTTTGAAGAGCAATTGGTAATGGTCCTGTCCCCAGGATCAAACCAGAGAGACAGCGGAGGGATGGATTTCTAATAAGCAATTGTGCAGCTATTTGAGAGGGTTTTGGTAAAACATTCAGTAGCTCCAGGAAGTGCAGTCACTTCCTTATGGCTTTCTGAAAAGTGGATGATGGCCGTGGCCAAACCAGCGATGGCAGAGCACTGACACCGCTGCTAAGTCTGGCAAATCTGGGCTGGCACCAGTGACAATGAGCTACAAAAGCTCTTTAAAATAACCTTGGCACTGGGACTGGGGATCTGTTCTAGATTACCAGTAGTGCTGCTCTGGAATTTCTTCCATGACTTTTCCTTTCCAGGCTCCCTGCTAAGATCCATCTTGGAGTCTGCAATTATTAGCTCTAGAAAAAAGTGTTTTACAGTATGATGCTGCAACCAGTTCTTTCTGATTCTCTTCCACAACACAAAGCTGGGTCTATTCAACTTCCTTCGGTGGATCTTTCCTTTGCATTTACCTTTGAAACTCAGAGGGAAGCCAGAAAGGCGTTACGAGTTCTCACTTCCATAAGAAAAGAGAGAGAAAGAGTGCAGGTAGCAATGGAAACCAGATTAACCTCATTTGATCATCTCTAATTTGTGGATATTTTACATTTTAGTCGGTGTCCTTTTAAGGGAGACCTGTCTGTTTCACTTGCACTGGAATAATCACTTCTCATAGAATCTCTGTTTGTTGCAGAGAGATTGGACTAGATGACCCTGTTAAAGCTGATAAATATAAAAAGGGCAGGTGTCAGGAGGATGGAGCCAGGCTCTGCTCAGTGGCATCTAATGATAGGACAAGGGACAAAGGGTGTGAGCCGGAGTAGAGGTGGTTCCACATCAATCTGAGAAGGAACTTCTTCCCAGTGAGGATGACAGAGCCCTGGAAGGGGCTTCCCAGGGTGGTTGTGGAGTCTCCTTCTCTGGAGACATTTAAAACCCACCTGGACATGTCCTTGTGCGACTGGATCTAGGGGATCCTGCTGTGGCAGGGGGATTGGATTGGATGATCTTTTGAGGTCCCTTAGGATCCTTAATGGTCTGTGATACTATGACCTTTGGATGTCCCTTCCAACTCCATGAATCTATGATTTAGAGTCATAGAAAAATTCTATAACTTCCATAGAATCATTCAGGTTGGAATAGACTTTTTATCTTTTCCTCCCAGGTAAGAAAAATAGCCAATTTTTTTAATGTCCTTGTTTAATAAGAAATTGCTTTTCTTTAGCCCCAAAGGATACCTCCACGGGATGTGCTTCGGTGAGGCAGGAAGCCAACAACTCCGACTGGGTTCGTTGTGCGGAATGGGAAAGATCACTTCAAATTCACAAAATGATTTTTTTGTTTAGAAAGTTGCTAACTGTGTTTTAGTGTCAGGCATCAGGCCCCATTATGCTGGAAATGCCCAGGAGTGGTGTTCTTTCCCCTTCCATGCCCTCAGCTGACATTGACCGAAATCCTTCCATTAGGGGAGTTTATAACAAGCAGAATTAGGCTGTTGCTCTCAGTTCAAACACATAGCCCTTCATTTCCTCTAATTTTATACTGTGTAAATAAATACTCCATGGGGCTTGGAGGCTACTGGAAAGCACTGGCTGCTGATCATGTGTTCTAAATAAGGCACTCCCAAAAAAAGCAATGCCTTTAGGCTGAGGAAGGTAATTGTCAGTTGTCGAGGAGAAAGGTCGAGGGGTGCAAGTGGGCTTTTTCCTGTATTTGTCCGAGAGGATAAACAGCAGGGAAGAAATGCTCTGCTAAAATAAAACAAAGCAAAACTATGAGGAAAATAGATGGGTCCCCTGTTAGATGGCAGGTTTGCCTAAACCAAACTGCTCCATAAACCTGATGGGCTTCACTTAACAAAAAAGGGTGGTCTTTGATGGAACTCCTGCTTTTCCCCTGAGAGCAGAAAGCTTTGTTCCCAACAACGACTTCAAGATTGTTGAAAATGGAGCTAGAAACTGCAGACACTTCTGTTGGAGAGAATTAAATCTGTTCTGTTCACTACAAAG
Organism: Rhinopomastus cyanomelas; assembly: GCA_013400115.1. NCBI lineage: Eukaryota > Metazoa > Chordata > Aves > Bucerotiformes > Rhinopomastidae > Rhinopomastus > Rhinopomastus cyanomelas. Next base: position 27,206 of record VXBP01007941.1, on the reverse strand, counting down.
AGTTGTTAAATATCCTTATGGACAAGGACAGGCCGTTGAATGTGTCTTCTTAATCATAGAAACCACCTTAATTATCGAATCATAGAAACATAGAATCTAGAATCGTAGAATCATAGACTCATAGACTCATAGAATCATAGAATCATTAGGGATTTGAAGGGACCTTGAAAGATCATCTAGTCCAACACCCTTGCCACAGCAGGATCACCTAGACCAAGTCGCACAGGAACACATCCAGGTGGGTTTTAAACATCTTCAGAGAAGAAGACTCCACAACCCACCCTGGGCAGCCCGTACCAGTGCTCCATCACCATCATTGTGAAGAATCAACTCAAATCAGACTAGCGAAGATGTGAAGCTTTTCAAGAGGCTCAGACCTCTGCATCTCATTTTCCTCCAAGGGACTAGTTCAGGCACCAAGATTTCAGAGCATGGAATACCTGTCAATTGTACTCAGCTAGAAACTGCTCTTGTTCCTCCAGACAAAGGGCAAATTAAGAGCTCATGTCATCCTAGAAGTGGTAGAGAAGTTGCTCATGGGACTGTTTTACCCATCACTAGTAACACTTCTCCCTCCTGCACTAGCAAAACCAAGTGTAAGAACATCACAGAAATCCATGGATGTCAAACTAAAGGAAATCTTTAGCCCCACAGAAAGGTCTCTCTATTCTATTCCCATTTGTTTTCTAAATTGTTTCATGTAAGGCACAGCCTGCCTTTAATTTTAGTTTCCTTGGCCAGCGTCAAGAATTTTAAAGAGATCGTAATGATCCCTAAATCACAGATAACTGAACCTATAAAACACAAACTCTGGCCTCCTCGTAATGTCATCTCTTGCCAGCTCTCTGTCGGGAATGATTTTCAGTCAATTTGATCTTCAATAAATAAGAGCCTGGGTAAACAGGTGAACTCACAGTAGGCAGGCTAATCCTCTTACCCCTTCCCTCACACAGATGTCTCCCAGGGCAGCAGGGGGGACAGTTATGGGATTGGCAGCCCATACAGCTGTGTCCAGTGCGCTTTTTCAAGGGCTTCAATAGCCCTCAAGTGTGATTTTATCCTCTAAAACATCCTAAAATATGACCACATCCTAAATGCATTAGAGATTGTTCCAGGGCCCCTGCGGTTAAATGGAAGAACCAATATCCTTGAGGAGCTCTACAAATAGGAAAAGAAAACGACATCAAATGTATGGAAGGCCATCGTGGTGAGTAAAGGGATGTGCGTGTTTTCCTTGGGTTTAAGGAAAGAATAGGGAATCAAATACCTTGCCAATGCTCAGGTTCATTTCTTGCTGTGGCTTGGGAGACAAAGAGGATCATGAAGACTGATCAAAATGAGCCAGGAACTATCACACGACACCTTCATTCCTGAGCCACTCTCAAGCAACACGACGACAGACAGATAAATAGACAGGCCCATACCTGGCCAGAAACATGCTGGTTGTCACATTTGCACCAAGATTTTATTCTTACATGAACTTAAATTGTCCTTAGAGTTTTCTATTACTGCAGATTCAATCCCGAGGACCCTTCTTGGTGATTTCCTTGCAGTATCCTTCTAAAATAACTCTTTTTTCCCCTAATAGCTTTGCTAACCTACGATTCATCTTGTAGCACATTATAGCTCCAGTGTATTTCTCATGGATAGAAAAGATTAATGCAAGCAGTTGATCCTTCAGGACAGGTTCATTGGACTGAAAATCAGGTACAGAAAGGAAGGTTTATAGTCTCATTCTTTTTCTCTATAGATTCTATTCATAGAAATACATTTCACTTGGCTTTCCACATAAAGCCGCTGCGTTTGCCGTGAGCCAGTCCCATCTGTGAGTCTGTGACTAGCTGTTTCCAATTTGATTCTTATAAAACTAATCAGCAAAGTCAAGTCAAGTCCCTTCCAAAGACACAAACTAGCCCTGTCTCTCTGGAAGAGGTGATGAACTATGTGGACTGTCAAGCCCTATAGGATGTCAAACCCTACAGAAGGGCTGAATGAAACCAGATGTGCTCAGACCTTGTCCAGTGCTACCTTTGCTGTGAATGGAGCAGGTGTTCAGCTATTATCAGCTAAGCTGAAAAAGCTGGGCTGCTTTAGTCCTTATCATCAGCTTTCCAACAACACGCTCGAAGAATTAAAACGCACTCATTCCCACTCAGCGCTTGAGACATTCAGGTCTCACTTTACTTGCCCTTCCACCCCCTATTCCTTTCATGGCTTCTCCCCTTTTTGGTCTGAGACCCAGCAATTTGCTGAGTAAGGTATCCAACCCAGTAATGGGACATAATCCAGTGCACTGGGTGGTTGAGTAGTGCTGGGGAGTCATTTGTACTAGCCCAGTTAATCAGTTAGACAGCTAAAGCCAGTTATATAAGTACTTGTTACATTTCTTCTTCATATTCTCAGGCCTTAGGATTTGATCCATGGTTTCAGCAGAAGACATGAAATTTGCCATCAGCTCCAAAGGTTAATTTTGCTGATCCCATGCTGCAGACTGAAAACTGGGTTTATTAAGTTCATTCTGCTCTGCCTCTCTAAGTGCCACTCACAGCAGCGCATCTGCACCCCCTGGCATTCTTCAGGGCAGCAAACCCAGAACATTTGGCAGCCGTTGGAAGAAGCAGCATTTGATTTCCCTGAGCTGGCCCTGGCCTGGAATTGTTCAGCAGGAGCTGGGTTAGCAGAGGTTGAGACACTCTAGCAGAAATGATTCATCACCATTTTAAACCACAGTCCTTTGAAAGACTTTGCAAAAGTGTGATATCAGCATTTTCCATCCAGTTCATCTCTACCTTGTTTGTACTGAAATGCCCTTGAAGCAGTGGATAATGAGGCCTCTCTACAATATGGAGCTGGATGTCAAGAAATACATTACAGAACAATGGTCTTCAATATAATCACAGGTCACAGAGTCACAGAACATTAGGGATTGGAAGGGACCTTGAGAGATCCTCTGGCCATGTTCCTGTGTGACTCGGTATAGGCGATCCTGCTGTGGCAGGGGGATTGGACTAGATGATGTTTCGAGGTCGCTTCCAGTCCCTAATGATTCTATGATTCTATGATCAATCCCTCTGCCAGAACAGGATCAACTGGACCAAGTCACATAGGAACATGGCCAGGCTGGTTTTAAATGTCTCCAGAGAAGGAGACTCCACAACCTCCCTGGGCAGCCCCTTCCAGCGCTTTAATATGATGTGGGTTGGATTGGCAGAAATATACTTCTGTTGTACTGACTTGCTTTTTTGAACCTGAGACCCACAGCAGGGGGATTGGATGATATTTTAGGGTCCCTTCCAATCCCTGATGTTCTGCAATTCTGTTATTCTGATTTGCTCACAATTTCATTGAATTTAGAAACTTCTGAAGAGGCAACAACATTTTACTGAGCAACATCAGGCAGTTTGGAAAGGCCACTAAAAACTTCCTCACAACCAATAGGTGACTTCTCCATAACAAACCAGTTTGTGTTCTGCTGTTGTCATTTTATTATGTGGTGGCTTCTCTTTTGAGTTAAAAGTCGTGCCCATGTCTGTTCTGCAAAGGTAAAACTCTCAACCTCATCCACAGAAGGAAATGTTGTCTCATTTGCATGTGTGACTGGATTGATTTACTCTGAGATGCCACAGCTCACCGGGTTTGTCAGCAAGTTGTGAAAAAGAAAGAGGGGGAAGAGGAACGCTGGCTGTGGAGCAAGTTTCTCCCCATGGTTCAGAGAAGAGCATCATCCCCATCTGCTTTCTCTTGCATTCCCGTATCAGTTACACCATTTCCTGGATCCTGCTTTGCCTGTTTCCTTTGCTGTTACGCAGTCAAGATAATCTAGCATAATGCAGCACAGGTAGGAGAAGGCTGTGAACTTGAGCTGGATGAGTCTTGCCAGAATTTCTGTCTTTGCAGAGTTGCTGAGGTAGCAGGGAGGTCTGGAGCATGGGCAGGTGGCACAACCCATGTAGCATGATGTCGGCCACTGGAAACAGAAGAAATGAAGTAACTGAGTTGTTTGTCCCTGCCCTTACTCCTCCCTTCCCCGCAGCTGTAGAGAAGGGCTTTGTTAGAGGGCAGTGAGCACTGAAACAGGTAAAAGAGCAGTAATTTGTTAACAGATACTCTATCATGGTAAAAATAATTGGGCTTTTTTAATTATTCCAGTAAAACCTTTGCTCCCTGTTGTTCTACAGCCTTGTTCCTTCCAGGAAAGTGAAATACTACCGGCCAATGTTTCTTTATTCCCTGCCATAGCAATGAGCACTGAGGCAGGTCCCTACTGGCCATTTCAAGAGCACACGGACATTTAGCAGTGTCAGCTTCGGTTTCTGCCTAATTGCAGCTCGAGAGTCTGGTTTGAGGCTGGGCTGATACTCTACCAAAACCCCAAACCAAAGAAAACCTCAATAATCTACTAAATATCTCCTAAATTTTCTCAGTGCTGTCAGTTTCTGCTGTTTCCACTACTTGCAGCATCCTTGTTGGACTGTAGCCCATTTCCTACAGCTTTTCCTCCCTCATTGAATCACAATAAATAAATTGCCAAGATTTTCCATCTTAGGAAGGAACAGAGAAGTGCCAGCAGACCAGCTTTGGACATGCAATTCCTTGGTTACTCTGAGCCAAAGCCCCTTTTGTTCCTCCAGGTCTGGTTTTGGCAGGCAGCTGATGCATTGCTCATCTGCCACATGCTCCTGGCATCTGTACAGAGGAACAAGGACTGTGTGTGGTCAGGGTACAGGAAGACCTCCATCCCTGGCACATGAGAGACTCTGAAGAGGCAGGTGCATCTGGGTGGAGCAGCTCCAACCATAAGCTGGACAAAGCAATTCTTCTCGCACCTTACCCTTCAGCTTGCCTTTTGGCTTCTCTTTGGTTCTGCTCAAGCTCTAGACCTCAGTGCTCATCTTATTTTGCATGGAGACCACTCCCAGGAGCTGTTCATCATCCAACACTCGAGCTCTGAGCTCCTTGCAAGGCTCAAGTCTCCCTGATGCCTTTAGCTTCCCACACTCTGGAACATGGATCAGAAATGCTGAGAATTACATTGGAATAATCAAAGACACTTGTTGCTGGTTGAAACTATTTCCTAGTCAAAGCACAGCTTTTGCTAATAGAGATACAAGGGCTCATCAGGACTCCTCATAAAACTGAGGTGAGGGTTTTGTTTTTCTCCCCGAGGGCAAAGAGTTCGTATTTGCTTCCCACACTACAAAACGGGCCAACCACCTTGTTGGAAGCATGAGGAAAATGTCCTTTGAAATGTTAAATAGTCTCTCTCCTCCAAGCATTTGCCAATATTTGCCCCTCGAATGAAAGTTTAGGAGGATTTTGAGGAAATGAAACATTCATGAGATGTAGCCAAAGGTCTATGTTCTTCGAAGTCATAAATCGCATTGGCAGGAGACCCTCCTCACCAAATGAATCTCTTTCTTCATCTGGATTTGCTGGACCACTCACTATTTTTAACTAATTCTTCTAATCACACCTAGCACACTCCCTGCACCTGGTGCTCCAGATATTAGCTGTGTTTTTGATGAGACTCCCTAAAAATCCCTGCTTTGCAGATCTGGATTTGGAACAGCTCTTTGATTTGTGGCCATCCTGCTCCCTCCTCTCCTGAGCTGCTTCATATGCGATTGATTTTCTTCCTCTGCACCGCAGCAATCTTCTCGTCTGACTGATGTGAGATTTCAACAGCCCTGTGCTGAGGCTTCCTCCTTCCCTTCCAAAAGAGTTCAACAATCTCCTCTAGGTTTCTTTTTTACCCCCTCTTTCTTTATTTCCTTACATCATCCTCATGGCTCACATCCTTTCTCTGCATCTCCCTCCTGATTCATTATGTAACCATGAATCTCTCTTCAAACGCAGAACATCTGGGGATGGAAGGAGAAGGCTGTAATTACTATAACATGTGGGAAGGACAGCAGATTATTTTGGTATTATCATTGCAACTTCCTTCTCCTTCTCTTGCTTCCCTTTTGGCGCCGCTGATGGCAGAAACTAGCTGAGTGAAAGGTTTGCTTCCATCTCTCTCCAGAGGACACGTGGCAGGTTCTTGCCCACATGTCCGTTGACGAAGCCACCATTGAGGTCACCAATTTGAAAGGCTCATGATATCAAGTGATGCTGGTGTTCACAGAATTGCAGAATCACAGAACATTAGGGAATGGAAGGGACTTCGAAAGACCATCCAGTCCAATCCCCCTGACACAGCAGAACCCTCCATATCCAGTCACACAGGAACATGTCCAGGCAGGTTTTAAACATCTCCACAACCCACCGAGGCAGCCTGTTTCAGTGCTCTGTCACCTTCACTGGGAAGAAATTCTTTCTCATAGTGATGTGGAACCTCTTCTGTTCCAGCTCACACCTGTTGTCCCTTGTCCTATCACTGGGTGCCACTGAGCAGATCCTGGCTCCCTCCTCCTGACACCCACCCTTTCTATATTCATCAACATTCATGAGGTCACCCCTCGGTCTCCTTTTTTCCAAGCTCAGGAGACTCAGCTCCCTCAGCCTTTCCTCCCCAGGGAGATGCTCCAGTTCCTTCATCCTCTTTGCCGCAGATGTAATTGTTCTGGCTGCACAGAGATCAGAAAATACAGTCCTCTGATTTCCGCTTAGATTCTCCAAGAAGAATCTGTAATAAGTGGAAATCCACATTTTCACTTCCTTTTGGGTTTGTTTTATTTAATAACAACTTTTTGCAAGTTCTCTCATTTGCTGGATTATTTAGGTACCAACGGAAAACTGCTGTGACAAAACTACCCGCGGAGTTGATGCCAGGTTTTGCCCAAACACAAAAACTTCAGTGTAAATTGCAGTTGTTTCTTCACTCTTCCCCATAGCCAGGTCCCTGAGCAGTAAACCCCCCTTTCTCCACATGGTTTTAGTCATCTGTCTCAAGGCGTCAAAAAGTGCTGCCCTAAGTCATCATGTTTTGCTTTCTTATCGGTCTTAGAGGGAACGATCCACTGTGATTTTTTTCCACGGTGCTGCAGACATCTGATATCAATTTCAATCTGACACCATGTGGGACTCATTGGCCTGGCTCGTGGGCTGCAGATTGGGCTTTCTTTGCAGCTATCATAATAGTTTCCTCTTGCTCCTGCATCGCTCCCCTTCTGGCTGCTCTAGCCAAGCTCCAGATTAAAGCCCTCTCGTGGGGTACATGGACTTGTGTGATGACCTTCTCTGTGGCACCATTGTTTGATGATCCACTGAGGTACTGGAACAGCCCATGAGCTGAGAGCTGGCAGGTCCCCTTAACCTTTAGTTTTGATGCCTTTAGTGATAGGATAAGGGATAATGAGTTTAAACTGAAAGAAGGTTGAAATGAGTTTGTTGAGACACTGGAACAGGTTGCCCAGGGAGGCTGTGACTGCTCCATCCCTGGAAGTGTTCAAGGCCAGGTTGGCTGAGGCTCTGGGTTTCCTGTTCTAGTTGAAGATGTTCCTGTCCATGGCAGGAGAATTGGAACTAGATGACCTTTAAGGTCCGTTCTCGCACAAACCATTCTGTGATTCTACGATAGTGGTTTAGAGACTGATCTTAAGTGCTGTTTGCACAGAAAGTGAGGAGCAAACTTCTGAGAGTCATTTACTGCCTCAGCTCTACAGAGGGAAAGTTATCAAACTGCTGGGAGAACTTCGTGAACTGCTTGGCCATTTCTGACCAGACCCAAACCCACATCCATCCTTCTTATCATCACTGCCCTGTGAAGCTGCTCAGGGATTTTATCTCTCAGAATAGACACAAGATGAGAAGGTTGAGTTGGAAAAGGAGAAACACACCCAGGCATGGAAGTGTAATGGTCTCTGAGCTGCTCTGCATTCTGTGGAAATCTTTCCATATGGCCTGGGCTGTTTTTTAACAAAATAGAGCAGAGCTGCCAAAGACTCAGAACAGATAAATTTAACCTTGTGTGAAACACAGAGGACAGATCCTTCTCTGGCAGAGCTACACTGAAAACCACAGAGAAATGTTGCTTTCCACCAGCCGAGGATCCAGCCTGAAGGATCTGGCTTTAGAGGATGGAAAACCACTAGAGAACATAAGCTCTGGGCTTGACGCACATCTCGAAGGCCAGTGGTGACTGGCGCCTACCAGCTGGACACCTTGCACAAGCCATCAGGCTGATGAGCAGCGAAGAGACACGTGAGATGGGGACCTGACAGCTGGGGCATGCAGAGACCGAGGAACAGGTATTTGATCTGATTTGCTCTCTCAAACAACAGACTATTTCTTACGGTAGAAAACATAAGCCAAGGCCTGTGCTTCTCATCAAAAGCAGAAGAGGACCTGATGACAGGAGTAGTTTGCTTCCTTGCTTGTTCTTCTTTGATTTGTGGCATGAGATTGATGAGATTCTCAGGTGCTGGTGAAGGGAGTAGCTGTGTAATCCTGCCCAACAGGATCATTGGATGGGTCACAGAAAAGGACTTGCAGGGAAGCATCGGTGCAAATGCAAACTACATCCTCTACGTCACAGTGGAGCGTGCAAAGACAAGCCTCACCATGTGAGGACCGTGTGACTTTCAGGACAAAGTGCCAAAGACATGACGAAGCCTCATGGGTTTCCTTCTTTTTCATTAGACCTCATGTGCTTCAATGGTAATAGAGCGATGTCTTCGTGGTGCCCCTTTCCTTTGCATGTGTTAGTCGGCTCTACAAGGATTTGGGCCAACCACAGATAAACCTCTCACAGACAGTGGTGCTTACACCTGCTAGTCTGTTAAGAACATAGCAGTTGTAAGTCTTCAAAGCCACAGTTTCCAAATGACTAAAGGATAAAAGTAGCCAGGACAATGTGGACTAAGCCCATTGCTTGTTCTGCAGGAGAATGTTTGCACTACTGAAGCACTTAGCCAAAGAAAGAAGGGAGTAGCTGTCCTGCTGCTGCCCAGTTTTCTTCCTCCTAAAGAACTTCAGACTCACCCATGGGCCAAATTCTTTAGATTCTTTGTAAATTCAGCTTTTGGCTAATTTACAGGCTAGAGAATGGAGCTATTTAGCTTTTTTTGTGGGGGAGGATGCAGAAATAGGGTTCTTACCAGCTTGTGTAGACATAACAGAGGAATATGAACCCAGCTGCTAGACTGAGGGTTTGGAGTTTCTTCTTGTTAGTACACAGAGCAACACACATTTCAGCCCTGCTGCTCTTTCCATCCAAAATTATGTTATGGACACGGGCTAGTTCTCATAAACCACACGGTAACGCGTTTCAGCTCTTTATTTGCTCTACAGACCCGTCCTCTTCTCTGGTGGCAGAAGGAGAAGCAGCAGTGCTGCACGATGATTCAACCAAGCGATTGTCTGTAGTAGCACGGAGGTGAATTATTGGTTTGGGTCTCAGATAAAACCTCTTCACAAAAGCTGTCTGTGTCTTGCAGATGCTCCTTTCTGCCCCTTCTCTCTTTTTGCTGCAACAGCTCAGGTTTCTCTTCAAACACCAGCAACAAATTTGGATCCTGGAGATAGACTCACGCAAGTCACAGAGAACTTGCTTGCATGTATTTGAGGGTGACGAGCAGCCGCTGACATGGTTGGTCATGACTACAGTCCACACTGGCTAGTTTATCCTTCCAGGTCTCTACAGAAAGAGAGTAATTCATTCTCTTTTGCCTGACCCATGAGGCTCCATCACGTTACAATGCACTTCACAAGTTCCACTGCTGATGTACCCCACGCTCCTGTCCCACAGTAGGTCCTGCTCTACACCCAGAGCTTTATTGGAAGTGGCATTTCATTCCGTGTATCTGAAGCGAGTGTAGAGCAGTTTAAAACAAAAGGGCCATTCTCCATTTCAGCCCCATTTCTTTTCTTTGTTTTAAAGAGCATTAAAAAGGCCCCAAATCTATTTAAACAAACTCCTTCCAAATCCTCATAAACTCAGCAGCTGGGTGGAAACTATACCCATCTTTCAGGTAAGTTCTAGGGCTCCTTCAAGAGGGAGGAGATCTTGCCAGCCTCCAGTCTACCTAAGTTTTATTGGTCACGGTCTTCCCATTAATTAGCAGAAACATCAGTGATCTCGTGGATTGCCTCTTATTTCTGAGGTGCTGCCTGCTCTCCCTCACTTGCTGAGGCTCCTGATGCTGAAACGCTGACCTCAGGCTTTGGGGATTCAATAAATCTGTTACCACATTCCTCTGATAAATATTTTCTCAAGCTGTTTAGTAGAACTGAACAGCAAAGGGAACTGCTGGTAGTGAGAGTGGCCAAATAAACATTCACATTAGGGAGTTGATTTTCCAGCAGCCTTGGTGCTACTGGAGCTGGCCACCTTGGGATGCGAGGCTGCCTCTGGCCACGTGGACCCTCGCTTATGCCATTAAAGGTCCACTGATGTTTAGGACATTAGAGGTGACCTGGGTAAACTCATCAGGAAAAGGTTTTCTGTAGGGAACGAAGGAATCAAACGGTGCAGGACACCAAGCAAAGGAATAGCACATTCAGCCCAGCATCCTGGGGGAGTTTCTTCTTAGCCAAGGTGGACGGATAAATGTTTCATATCAGAAAGAAGGAGTTTGGGTCATTCTCAAACAATTCAGGGCTTCTTTTTAAAAAATATTTATTTTCAGCTTCAGATATCACTCTTCCTCCCCTTATTTTCCCCAAGTGCCTCATGGCCATGAATTCAGCATTCATACCAGGCATTCATAAGAATCATAGAATCATGGAATCATTAGGGATTGGAAGGGACCTCAAAAGATCATCTAGTCCAGTCCCCCTGCCAGAGCAGGATCACCTAGACCAAGTCACACAGGAACACATACAGGCGGGTCTTAAATATCTCCAGTGAAGGAGACTCCACAACCCCCCTGGGCAGCCTGTTCCAGTGCTCTGTCACCCTCACTGTGAAGAAGTTTCTTATCATATTTATGTGGAACCTCCTCTGTTCCAGCTCACACCCGTTGCCCCTTGTCCATTGAGTGCCACTGAGCAGAGCCCGGCTTCATCCTCCTGACAATCACCCTTTCCATATTGATCAACATTCATGAGGTCACCCCTCAGTCTCCTTTTTTTCCAAGCTCAAAAGACCCAGCTCCCTCAGTCTTTCCTCATCAGGGAGATGCTCCACTCCATCATCTCTGTGGCTCTGCACTGGAATCTCTCAAGCAGCTTCTGTGTTCTTGTGGAACTGAGGAGCCCAGAACTGGACAAACATTCCAGGACAGAGTAGAGGGGGAGAAGAACTGCTCTTGATCTGCTAACCACCCCTGTTCTGATCCACCCCAGGATGCTGTTGGCTGTCTTGGCCACAAGAGCACACTGCTGGCTCATAGCCATCCTGCTGTTCACCAGGACCCCCGTGTCCCTTTCTCCTACACTGCTTTCCAACAGGTCAGTCCCCAGCCTATACTGGTACCTGGGGTGGTTCTTGCCCAGATGCACTTACCCTTGTTATACTTCATTAAATTTCTCTCTGCCCAGCTCTCCAGCCTGTCCAGGTCTCGCTGAATGTTGGCAGAGTCTGGTGGTGTGTTGGTGACACCACCCAGCTTTGAATGGATGGTCTTTCCTCGGGCCTGGATGAGCAGGTGTGGTTTATGCTGAATGGAGGATGGGTTTGGATCAAATTCTTGACAACACAGAGGTTCATTTATTTATTTTCATTCCATTTTTGCAGAATCCAGATGTTGCAACTGTATAAAACAGGTATCTAGCAAATTCCTACTGTCCTTTCCTTTTAACTTGCAATTAATGATGAAACTTCAGCTTAACTTGTGCTGAACTAGTTAAAGGACTAGTTAAATAGGGAGTAATGAGATGGCTTCCCTGTTTAATGCAATGTAATTTGCTTTCTGGACTCTTTTCAGCGGATAAAAGGAACAAAACTAGAACAGGAGGAAAAGACAATCTAGAACCAACAACAGTATTCTTTTCTATTTAAAAATTGTAAATAAAAATTCTAAATATATCTAATTTTTTAATTTTTGAGATAGAGAAACACTTGTTTCACTACACGATTCTTTCCATGTGCCTGAAACAGCTACAAGTAGTTTATGGTCAGGTGGTTAATGACGGGTTGGTAACCATCGGTCTTTTGGCTTGTTTGTTGAGATGATGGACCTTGACCTATTAGGACTCTGCTCCGTGGCCTCATTCGCTAATTAATTTGCCATATGGCCTAGGCAACAACAAGCAGGGCTGTTTCTTTCCCTGCAGAGTGTGGTTTAAGGAGTGTCTGCAAAGTTCTTTCAAGACGCGCAGCTAGACATTGCTAGAAGTGCAGGGAATTTCAGCACAAGAACTAGTCCAAAAGTTAAAACGAGTCCAAAAGTTCAGCCTCAAAGTGTCCGAGGCAGCCCCCTCAGCCAGCAGGGCTTTCTTGTGAGCTCTCGTGAAGACAAGTCCGGCAGAGAAAGAAGCTGATAACTTAGACGTAGATCTATGAAGAGAAAGGGAGCCAGCGACCGCTACCTACGAGACATATGTCTTTATTTACTCAAACGTAAATCAAACAGAACAGGAACCTCTGCAAGTAAATCGGATTCCGTTTGTATGTTTTTCCTGACACATAAATCTGGCTGTAGCCAAACGCCATGAATAATAGAGGAACCGAACTCCCACGGTGACTAATCCTTCACTGAGTCTCGACTGATAACTTACCCTGCTGAGCCGGGCTGTGGTGCTGCTCTGGTGAATCAGGGCATCGCCAGAGGCAGCGGGGATGTGTGTTTTGCTGGAGAGTCAAAGGCTCTTGGCTCCGAGCTCCTGTAGATCTCCGAGCTTGATCGGTGGTTTTTTACTAGGGAACAGGGGTATCGTAACAGTCCTTTGCAAACTGTTCAGGGGTCTGCTCAGCAGCAGCTCTGGCCATGTGGCTCAGCTGCAGCTCACCTGGCTGACAATGACTGTGCTGTATCTACATGAAGTATGAACTACGAAAGGCTTTCGCAGCCAGATTCAGGAGGCATTTCCAGGAGAGAAAAATCCCCTCTTTCTTAGCTGTGTTTTGCTGTCCAAGCTGCTGAGACTGCAAGTTTGACCATCCTATAACTTGAAGAGACCTTAGGTGAATCCAGGCTCACTCTTAGGAATGTTATCTTTTCAGTTTTGGAAAACAGAGGATATTTTCATAGAGATTCCTCTTGCTTGCCCTAAAATGGAGAAGGATGGAACATGAGAGAGGGTTTTACTCCTCTGGCTGACAAAGTCTGCTTTGAATAAAAAAAAATAAATGGATCATGCAAAATATTATTAATGATCAGATCCACAGTTTTCGCTAAGCCAGAACATTACTCAAGGTCAGATCCCCTGAAATCCTTCTTTGACTGATGGAGTGGTTTCTTCCAGTTTAAATGCAGTCACAATATTATCCCTAATGTAAACTGGCAACATGGATGTTTTTGCAGTTGGTGTTGGTAAAGCATTCCCAAGAGTGGCAGATTAGTTTCCACCATGGAAAAACAAATTCTACCCTCCCTGCCATCACCCCCAATTCCACTCACCTTTTCCAAACAGTACATTCAGTAGGAAATCCTGATGATGTTAAAGCTGCTCCTGCTGAAAACCCAGCTACCTTAATTGGTCCTGTTCACTTGATATATGACATGTTCTAAGGCAAAGTTTTCCTATGCTGAGCATCCATTAATTATGCAGCCAATGAGACCTTCCTGGTTCTGTATCAAACCCATTAAAGCCTATCTTGCAGGAATGGAAAAGCAGTAAGCAGATCCACGAAGAATAACACAACAAGTTCCTCTGGAGCGCGTTAAAGTCTGGCTTAATGCAGCGGGGCAAGCTATCATGGGCTACAGCAACGAACCGCTTTTCAGCTCGGGAGTGGAGAACGGGCTTACAAGCAGCTCTTTTGAGCAGCAGGTTGGCAGAGGTACCTGGAACGAGCAGTCTGTTGATGCTGAGTGTCTCATAAATACCCTGATATATAGCTGGAGCAGCTCAAGTGGGGCTCCTGCAGAGCAGGACATGGTGGAGGCAACAGGGGGTGGGTCCCATGCCTTTGCTGGAAAAGGGCTGACCTGGTTAAGGAAAGAAAGTTTGGAGAGACAAGGGGAGGAAGAAATGAAGTGAACCTGACTTAAAAGCCACACTGTGGTTTTAATTCCATCACAACTGGAGGCAACGGCTAAGCTGCTCTCAGCTCAGGGGTCTAGAAGACACTTTTGAGGTTGATGGGTTTTTAACGACTTAGCAAAGGAACCACCTGGAAGGACAAAACGCTGCATTATTTCTCCAGTTGAATGATGCTGATGTCTTGTTCTAGTATCACATCCAGTGATAGCAGGTATGCTGGGGAGAAGCCAGGTGGGTTTTTTCACCAACAGCTGGCTGGCAAGTCCAGTTGGGCATAGGGATGAATCTTCCAACCACCACACTGCTCTAAAAGATGAGTCTTCAGAGCTATAGTAGCTTATCATCCAAAGAGACTTGTTTGGGGACAAAAAAACCTCGACAGGAACAAAAAACACCCCACACCAAGGCTGGATGTCCACAGAACGAGCCTTTTCTGAAGAGATGGTGGTGCTATCTTGCATGACACTGCAGGACCTATGGCCAGGTCTCTTCCCTCTGCTGTCACCCTTGTGCAAGCCAAAACAGGAGCCAAGGGCTGCATTTCCCACTTCCCTGCTGCACGTGTGAGCATGGGTGTGGGGCAATGGCTTGAGATCCAAACCCATAGAAAAGGCTCCGATGAAATCAGGATGCTGACAACTTTATTCTTGACGTTCCTTGTGTTTGTGTCTCTGGGACAAATATGGATTTCTAGTCTTCAGGATGTGACCCTAGGAGGATAAAAACTGCATCAATTACAGCTGTGCCAGTTTTAAGGCTTATAAGTTTATTAGGGAGTTTGTTTTTAAATAGTTGCAAGTGGGCTGATAGAATGCCACAGAACCAAGGCCAGCCATAGAATCTCCTGAAGAGACTCCAGCTGGAGTCCTTGTCCCTGGATGAGCCTAAAAGTCACTTAGATGTAGTGTTGGTAGATCTGGTTTAGGGGTGAACTTGTAGAGTAGCGTTGATGGTTGGGCTTGATGATCCCAAGGGTCTTTTCTAAACTGAATGATTCTATGATTCTTTGACTCTAGAGGGAAATTTTTGACCATGAGAACAGTTAGACACTGGAATGGTCTTCCAAGGGAAGTGGTGGATTCCTCAACTTCAGTCAGTTTTAAGGCTCAGCTTAACAGAGTGCTGGCCCGCCTCATTTGAACTGGACTTCTGTGTCTTAAAGGGTTGGACTGGATGATCCCCAGGTCCCTTCCAATGTGGGATACTGGGATTCTGTGATTTAAGAACCCTTTCTATGCAAGAAACTCTTATCAGATTCAGTTTACATAATCACACAGCCTATGGATTGGAGCTGAACCAGTTGATGTTTAAATTGTACTGATAATACATCCTCTACCTTCTGAGAGTTGTACAGCTTCTTCAATACCCATCTGTTCATCCTAATAGCTGCTCGCTTTGCTCGGGGTGGCATCCATCTTCATGAGCTTTAGACACGTTAAATTCAGACATCGCTCATCCCAGGCCGCCTTTATCATGAGACGAGAGGAATGGCTCCCTCTGGAGAGAGATCCATCACCTGTTAAAATGGGTGTCTGCGAGAGGAGAGATGGATGGCTCTTTGGAAAGGGCTCATTTCTCTAGATGTCTGTCCCGAGCTATTGCACATGAATCTCCGCTCAGCCGTGTCCTAGTATCCAGCTCTCCTCCGGCTCGACGCGCAGGTATCTGGCTGCAAACCCACTCGACCCGATGTTTCTCTTCTTTCTAAGGTGTGAGCATCTATCTGGAGATGTGTACGAGAAGCAATCGAAATCCACCACCGACTACGAAGGACTTTTCATATTTCACTGTCTGCTTATCTCTGCTAGCTCAGATAAATTAGGTCAAGCAGGGAATGTGGCCCCATGTGCTAAAACCATCAGCAGATGATGTCATGTTCAGAACGAATCCTCTTTTAGGAGTTTAAAAGGTAATTGAAAGGTTATGTTTTTTAGAAGTTCACTTCATTTTTTTTTCTAATGGGAAGTAAATGAGATTCAGGTCACACTCAGGCAAGCTCAGGGTGAAGTCATAGGGTGAAGAGAGGGAAGATGGAGTCGAAGATTAATTTGATTAGGATTTCTTAAGATAATATTTGATTTTATGAGGGGTTTAAAAGCAGCAAGGTCCATTTACTAAGTCTGAGCTGCTCACTCCTTTTTTTTCAGGCTGCACAGAAAGGGACAGGGCTTTGGTTGCAGCGAGATGGTCACCAATGGAGAAAAATTAATACCAGTTACAATAAGAATCTGCAAAGTGTTAGAGGAGTAAGTGGATTTGATTAACGCGGAGTTGAAGATTCTCTGATTTCTTGGGGAGTTTCCTAATTTTTTTGTGATACACAAGCTGTGAACTTTTAACTCGGGTGACCACTGTGAGCTTCTAATTCTGCTACAAACCAGCAAGGTAAAGACTCTTCAGGGGAAAAGCAATTTCGTGCAATATTGTGGCTTTCAAAAAAAGATTTTAAAGGTCTGTTCTCTGTCCTTTGTTCCTCCCAAAGAAACTTAAAACTTAACTGAAATGAAAAATAACATGGATTCAAGGATAAACCCCCAACATCAGTAGACAGGGGATAAAGTTCTTCAATGTTTTATAGTATTTCCTACGTGACCGGATCTAGGTGATCCTGCTGTGGCAGGGGGATCGGACTGGATGATCTTTGGAGCTCCCTTCCAATCCCCAATGTTCTGTGTCTCTGTGATTGTGTGATCCAGTGTTTGTGAAGCAGAGCAGGACCCAGGACACAACACACTGGCTGAGCGTGTGGGACAGTGGGGACCTACCTGATGGCACAAAAAGAGGAGACTCCAGTACAACAACATTGCAGAGCAGAGAATAACTGTTTGGATTTTGAGGAAAGACCTGCAGGACATCCTGCCTCTGGGAAATTCATTAGTGTCACCAAAATGAGAAGCCATGAGAAAAAAAGGAAGGGAACCCCCCTACACTGATCTTTCTCTTTGCAGTTTCTGCATGCATCCCCAAAGGTGGCTGAGCTACTGAACAGCTGTGGTGATCCGGGAGATCAGCTGAGCTTGTTTTTGCCACAAGTTTGGAGGGTCACAATAGCTTCACTTGTGTCTGGCTGAGAGTCCTGGCTGCCTCAGAAACAGCTCAGATGCACCTGTATGAACAAGAACAGATCTTTACTCCAAGTATACTCCAGCCGTGTGACCTTCAAGTGGTTTCTTCAGTCAACAAAAAAACAAACCAAGGAATTTTGAAGAGAAAAGTAAAGGATGTAACTATTCAGGTTTTTTCTTCCCAAAAAAAGAAGCCTGAACCAAGATGATAAAAAGATTCAGGGGGTTTTAAACCTGGAGCTCGTGGCATGTCCCTCATTATAACTTTGTATTTGTGATTGCCCTACGTTGTTGGACCTGTTGAGATGTTTATCATCTCCATTCAGGACTTACCCCCCTCCTCTGTTTTCTTACAACAGAAATATCTCTGGTGAAAATGCATCTGCATCTGAAGATGACTGAGGCAGCTTATCCTCACTTCTGCTTTCCTCTTGGATTTTGGACAACAGCCCAGGCCAGACGTCACTCTGTGAGTCACACAGATGTTATTTTCCTTCATCTCTGCCAGGAGTTTCCTTACCCAGCCATCTTATCAAAGACTCAGTAATTAAACAGCTTAGCTTGATTCAGCTTCTTATTGATGATTTGGCCACAGACCACTGCTGCAGGCAGCTCACAGTCAGAGCTGGGGAGCAGAAAACAGGAGCTTAGAGACTGGAAGCTGTGATCAGGCTCTACTGGGTACAAAAGAGCTCATGGTCCTCAGCTCAGGGACAACTTTTCCAGGAACATCAGAACTCCCACCAAGTAAGACCCATGTGAGCTATTAGAGGCCTATCATAATAGAATCATAGACTCACTGGGTTGGAAAGGACCTCCTAAGGTCATCTAGTCAAACCCCTGTGCAATAAGCAGGGCCATCACTCATCAGTCCAGATTGCCCAGAGCCCCAGCCAGCCTGAACTTGGATGGCTCCAGGGATGGAGCCTCCACCACCTCTCTGGGCAGCCTGTTCCAGGGATCTCCCACCCTCAGATTCAAGAACTTTTTCCTTATGTCCAGCCTCAAACTGCCTTTTTCCAGCTTCAAGCCATGACCCCTCATCCTATCGTTCCCTGTCCTTGTGAACACCCTTCCCCAGCCTTCTGACAGCCCCTCTCAGGGACTGGAATGTTCCTATAAGGTCCCTCTGGAGTCTTCTCCTCTCTGGGCTGAACAACCCAGCCTGTCCTCATAAGAGAGGTTCTTCTTGCTGACATTTTACCTCACGGTTGTTGATATTCATGTCACTGCTACAGGGTGATACAGCCCTATGCCAGGACTCAGCAGCCTGGACTCTCTTTCCAGCACCACCTGATGTCTCATCAGCATAAACACTAGTGGGATTGTCAAGGAAATGGTTCTTTTCTGGGTGGGTAAAGGAGGGTAAAGGAGGGCGAGTGATAGGACCTGTGTGAAGGCCCAAACTTGACCCTCCATCTCCAAACGCTGGAGCATCTCCCCTAATGACGAACAAAGTTCTGTCCATTCTCTCTTCCACTGAGCATTGAGGAGCATCTGAGCAAGGAGAGAACAATTAATTTGTCTCAGGGTAAGAAGTCCGAGAAATTAACTTAAGGCCTATTTTTCTTCAATCCATGATGGTCCAAGTGGGCTTGGTCCTAATTTCATTTAGAGTTGGGAAGGGAGTTCAGGAAAACAGATGGATGTCTCCAGATTAAACATGGGTGGAAATCTGTGTAACGGATTGGGTTGGCCCTCGAATCATTTTGCTCATCCTTGCTTTTGTGAAAATATTTGCCCTGTGACTTTTGGGCCAGCGGAGAGCTGCCTCTGTTTGTTGAGGACCGCAAAGAATGTTTAGAGTACGATTTTGGAGAAAGGTCTTTGAATCCCGGGGATTAGTGGCTGCCTGTGCAATTGGAAACGTCGCCAGAATTAAACACCAACAGCAATTAGCAAATTAAGGAAACAGGGCTTCTAGAAAATATTATCTGTAGGGAACAACCAACTAACAAAAGGCTGTGTAAAACTGGGAAAGCTGAGGGTTGTCATCTCCAATTCCCCTCTGCTTCCACAGTCCTGGAAAGTTCTGTGGGCTCCCTGGAGGGGAATGAGCTTCGGTGTCTCCTGCAGCAGCTTATCGTGGAAAATGGGACTGATCAGTTCTAATCCCATGTCTGACCAACCCAATTCATTTATCTGGGTGCTCGGGTAGCTCAAAGACTCTTCACTAAATATTTACTGATGAGAAAGGGACACGGGGGTCTTGGTGGCCAGCAGGATGGCCAGGAGCTAGCAGTGTGCCCTTGTGGCCCCAAAGGCAAATAGCGTCCTGGGGTGGATTAGAAGTCGGGTGGTTTGTAGACCAAAGAGGTCCTCCTGCCCCCTACTCTGCCCTGGTGAGACCACATCTGTAATGTTTTGTCCAGTTCTGGGCTCCTCAGTTCCACAAGGACACAGAAGCTGCTTGAGAGAGTCCAGCACAGAGCCACAGAGATGATGGAGAGGAGCATCTCCCTGATGAGGAAAGACTGAGGGAGCTGGGTCTTTTGAGCTTGGAAAAAAAGGAGACTGAGGGGTTACCCCATGAATGTTGATCAATATGGAAAGGGTGGGTGTCAGCAGGATGGAACCAGGCTCTGCTCAGGGGCATCCATTGATAGGACAAGGGTCAATGGGTCTGAGCTGGAACAGAGGAGGTTCCACCTCAGTCTGAGAAGGGACTTGTTCCCAGTGAGGTTGACAGAACCCTGGCAGGGGCTACCCTGGGGTGTTGTGGAGTCTCCTTCTCTGGACACATTTAAACCCATCTGGCCATATTCCTGTGCAACAGTATCTAGGGGATTCTGCTGTGTCAGAGGGATTGGACTGGATGATCTTTTGAGGTCCCTTCCAATCCCTAAGGTTCTGTGATTCTGTGAAAAGTACCCTGGAGCATCTGCTGCTCGAGGAACTGGGAGTTGCTAAGGGGCACTTTTCCACCTGTGCAGGGCTGGCACTCAGGAGCAACACAGAGAGCACTGAGGGCTTTCATTGCTGGGGAGACTTTTCTGTCTGCTGCAGCTGCACAAAACCGGGCTGTGAGCAGCCACTGATCCTTTGAGAACACATCGAGACACACGGCCACAGGAAAGAGAACAAGTGAAAAGTTTTGCTGGGTGGAATGGGAAAGAATTAAAAGAGTCCGTGATTTACACAGCAGCACAGTGAAAGGCAGAAATAAAGGAGCCCGGAGTTTTATAAGATTATCTGAATTAATTTGAGAAGCAAGACAAGACGAGCAGCTTTGTAGCTCTAGAGACTATATTCCTTCAACTTTTCATGTCTATTCAAGTCCTAGTGTGAGGATTTGTCAAGCTTAAAAGCCTAGTAGACTTGGCAATTGAGTTCTTTTATCTGCAAGCCAGGTAGGACACAGGCAACTCCTCAGCTTTCCCATATTCTCCTGCCAAGGTTTTCACTCCACACTGGAAGGGACTCGGTGCAGAGGGTACATGGAGATGCAGCCTTTGTGTTTGTTCTGCTCTGTGGCAGAGACACACAAAGATGCCAGCGATGTGTGAGGATTACGGGAAAGTCGGGCCCTTTGTTTACTTCAAAATGAGCTCAGAAGGTCCAAGAAACAGCATTAAGCAGCACAAGCTGAACCTGGCCTGGGAAACAAGAGTCAAGGGAATAGCTGCCGACTGGCTGGGGCAGAGCGGGTGCAGAAGGGTCATTTGCTGACTCCTCACCCAAGACATCCACACGGGACAAAAGCATAAATGACACGAAGAGTAAGTGCCTCCCTGGTCCTGGTACTAGCATTCCTGAGCACATCTCCATCTTCATGGTTGGCTGGGAACCCTCCAAAGAGGCACTCAGCAGTGTAAGAGGACATAAGGAGGATCCTTCTCGCTGAGGTGCACCTCTCCAGTGGAGAGCCATGACCAGTGCAGAGACAATATCCAGCTTGTAGCTGCCTAGCACCAGCAGTTGTGCCTCCAGTGAGTATAGAATGTCCTGAGGAAGGCTACAAACAGGATCTGGTGCAGAGCATGTTCCTAATTCAGGGGATGAAAGACAGCTCTAGGGCAGAAGCTGTGCAACGGTGCTGATATAATGCTGAGCCTGAACTATTAATCCCAGCACTGTGGGTGATAAAGACCTACCCCGGCATGCCAGTGATGGAGGAGGGAGCTGGAACTGCATCTCTTCTCTTGTAGGGGAGCACTCCCAGTCATCTAATTCCCACTTGGACTCCAGTCTGCGTTCCCGTTGTCTGCAAGCTAAAATTCAATATCTGAAGATATTTGGTGCTACAACCATTGAAACCGAAACCTGTGGGGTTTTTCTTATTAGTTTCTGATGAGGCTGATTAAGATGTAGTGAAGTCAGATCTGGGATGCAGGGTAACACATTCCAGCTCTGCTCACAATAAGGGTCTCAGATTTACTCCTGGATCCCAGGCGTTCCCCTCTGATACAGGATACTGCATTCCCACAGAGTTCTCAAATCCCTGCTATGCGGCAGAAGTGTGTGGTCAGGAGTATTTTGAGTGTTTTGCATTGTTGGGTAGCAGATTTCAGGAACATTTCTCACATCTTGAGTGCAGTGGATGATCAGGTTTTCAAGAGAGTAGTCATAAATTCTTTTGTTTTCAGGAAAATAGTGAAAATCAGATGCTGATCAAAGCCACAGAGTCTCTATCTAAAATCTACCTCTTCCTCTACTGGTTCAGTTTGTTGCTACTCTACTGTGGACACTAGATCGAAGCACAGTGACTAATCTTCTCCAAGGCCAAGGAGTGCCTTCAGATATGAAATATTCACTTCACTTACAGCCTACAGGATTTCTGGAGCTCCCTGCTGTGCCACAAACCTTTGGCTGCAGCCCCTTCCATCAGCCCATCCAATTCCCCCCACACTCCTTGGCCCATCCTGACTCCAGAGCAAAACTCCTGCAATTCATTTTAATACCTGTCCCATCATCTCATTTGAATGGACCACCCAGACCTCATTAAGCAAAAAACACCCTGGATGCTAAAAAATACCCGTAGTTCCAAGAGAATTTGTTGGGGGGGTTGTGGGGCTTTTTTTTCCAGACAAATAAATGGCGACAGGTTCACACTGGAAGAGACTGAAGGCAATGAAACCTGTTCTCAATCCGGATGGATTTGCTTACATTAATTGGAAACCAATTTGCTAAACCAGTACGTTTTGATCATGGGAGGGTCAGGGACCAGAGCACTTCATGCTTTTCACTTTGAGGGTCTGTCAGAGCTACTTTAGGAGAAGGTGCATGGAGGAAAATGGCCAGGATCCCAGAATCAACGAGTGTGTTGCATTGTTGGGATAGAGGGCACCTTTAAGGCTTCGTCTAGTCCACCCCCCACTCCAGTGAGCAGGGACATCTCTAACTAGATCAGGTTACCCAGAGCCCCGTCAAGCCTGACCAGAAGATAAAGAGGATAAAGTCTCACTGAACTCAAACCTTGCAGTGAAAATCAACTTTCTCTTCATTCCAGTCATCATGAACAGAGGAACTGGTCCACTGTGCCCTTGCTCAAAGGAGTTTGTAGACTCATTTTGAGCCTGACAGAGTGGGAAAGGTAACAAGCCAGCTGCACCGTGAGATGGCAGCAGGGAGGTTTATTATTAAACCTGTGGAAATCATTAGGAGGAGACTTTTGCTCTGGTTTTCTTACCATGTTGGGTCCTCTACAAGTAAAAAGATGGCGAGAACCACGTAAAGAGCTTGGTGTGACAAAGGCTTGTGCAGCCACTGGTGTCCAGCTGCTCCTCAGACTTTCCACCTGAGTTTTTCTTATCCTGATGCTGAATCAGCGGTTTTTAGACCTCTTGGGACACATGGGAAATACAAGCAGTTACCCAAGAGCTGCTTAGATGCAGGTCACTGAGGATGGGGAATTGTCTTTGAGGTGAATGTAACTGGCATCTCTCCAGAAAGGCAGACTCCTGTGGCCTCAGGCACCAGAATAAGCCCAACCTTATGGCCTTGAGTTTGCCTGCAGTCGCGTTATCCCCGTGTCATTCCCTTGGGTTTAACCAAGTGACAATAAGGGCCGTTAGTGTTTCACCTGTTCAATCAAAGCTGAGATGCTGCGGCTTGAAAACCCAGAGTTCTGGATTCTTCAGACCTTGTTGCCATAAAGCCCCTGAAAATGGGATTGAATTTGCAATTGTAACGGGGTGGAGAGGAGATGCAATACACCAAGGACCGCTAGTTAGATCCATAAGTGCCCATGAGTGCCACAGGGACATAAGATTCTACACATCTTAGGGTTTAAGAAGCTAGAAGGCACAATTTGCCTTCTACATCTGGTGCAAAAACCTCTGGGTTTCTGCCATTGCAGCACTGCTGAATGGAATCAGTTCAGGGAAAGCAGTTCAGGCAGCTCCAGGCGCCCTGTTTAGGGGTTGCTAGTGGTCTTTGCTGCCCCATGGATACCCAGGAAGCTGGGATTCTCCCCAAGATGGGACTTATGTTCATCTCAACTGGGTCTCTAGCTTAGAGAATAGGAGACTGAGGGGTGACCTCATTCATGTGAAGGGTGGGTGTCAGGAGGATGGAGCCAGGCTCTGCTGAGTGTCCTCTAGTGAAGGAGCATTGGGTGCAAGCTGGAACAGAGGAGGTT
Source organism: Rhinopomastus cyanomelas (assembly GCA_013400115.1). Lineage (NCBI taxonomy): Eukaryota > Metazoa > Chordata > Aves > Bucerotiformes > Rhinopomastidae > Rhinopomastus > Rhinopomastus cyanomelas. The sequence goes on along the minus strand of VXBP01007941.1, from coordinate 3,530 downwards.
CCACTTATATATGAGAAAGAACTTCTTCTCAATGAGGGTGACAGAGCTCTGGAACAGGCTGCTCAAGGGGGTTGTGGAGTCTCCTTCTCTGGAGGCATTTAAAACCCGCCTGGATATGTTCCTGTGCGACTGGATCTAGGGGATCTGCTGTGGCAGGGGGGATTGGACTAGATCTTTAGAGGTCTCTTCCAATGTTCCCTTCCTAATGTCCTGTGATTCTGTGATCTCAATGCCCGCTGTTTCAGCTGTCACACTCGCAGGAGCCGCATGAAGCCACTGGTGAAAAATGAGGGCCTTTTTAATAATTAGCAGTTTGGCACCAGGAAAACTGTGTTTCATCTTAACCTGGGCAGAACTGATAAGAAGGAAAGAAAAAGAGAGAATTTAACTGGAAGTGGAGGAGAAAAAGGAAAAGACAGCGTTGACCCTTGCCTGTCACATACAAGCTCCGGGAGCACCGACATTCTGTGCCAGTGTCCTATTTGCATGGCTATTTCAAAAGAAAAAATAAACAGGCAGCTCCACAGCTGCTGATTAGTATTCCATGGCCGTCTGGGATCTGGCATCGCCCCCAGCGCAGCCGACACCGGGAGCTGCCGAGGCCACCGACAGCTCAGAGCGCTGGGGCTGTGGAGTTTATCAAGCCAAGGCACTGGGTTTTTAAAGCTCATCTGCCCTCATGCAATGAGAAAGAAAGTCTGAATATTCTGATTTCTCATGAAAGTGGCTACTGAATTGCCTTTGGGCAACCAGGATGCTGAGCTCCACAACCCTGGGCTTTCTCAGAGTCATTGGGCTGTTGGGGCTGCGTTTTTTTCGCAGGGTTTCCGAAGCCTTGTGTCAGCCCAGGGTTGAAGTGCAACGGCAATCGTTTGGCTGGTAGGCTGGGAGGAACTTGTGGGACCTTTTTGACTGCTTTACTGGTTTTATAAGTTAAGCTACATCATCTGTTTTTGTGAACGTCAAGGATCCCTAAAACCGCAGTTTTTAGGGAGAACTTTCATTCCAGATCTCAATATTTTATCCCAGTCCTATGTTTGAAATAAATTTTTTAATATACTATTACTTCTGAATATATATTTTTAATATATATCTATATTCCTTTTCCAATGACTTTTTAAATAAGTTTGTGTTCTAGTGTCAATGCAGTAAAACCATCCTGCTCTTGTCACCAGCACCCTATTGGAGCTAGCAGTGGATATTACACAGCCTTATCCAGCTGGCTGGTAGCCACTGGCTCTCTGACTTACCCAACTTACCCACAAATTCCCTGTCCCATATAATTTTGCAGCTTCTCGAGTGCAACAGAGCATTTCTCTAACAGCAATCCCACAGCAGCCTCTCTTCTCCTGTAGATGCTCACACAACCAGCTCACACCCGCCCCGACAAGCAGCCTGTTGGATGTGTTTTGTCACACCCACTCGGTTGGTTCTATTTACAGATGGACTAAAAGTGGAACCTGAAAATCAAATCCCACCAGATCTCAGGATAAGCAGCTTGAGCTCGTATCTCACTTGCTGCTTGCTCTCAGCCTGTTCTTCCTCACAACCCCAAGGCTAATCTCTTCCCAGCTCTCTCACATTGGACAACAAGCTGCAAATGCATTTTATAATCTCAGTGTTATATATTAACTTCAAGCCTGGACCATACAAGTGACTTAAACCTGGCCCCAAACCATAGCTAAATCTTCTCAGTTTGATTTACCTCCATTTCAAGAAATCTGGGCATGGGTAACCTGCTCCTTCCTAAAGGGAATTACGGAGCTCACAAAGCACTCAGAAACACTTGGCTGACTTCATTTAGGATGGCCAGTAACTTGCAAGGCTTCCAGTAGCAGAACAATTCACCAGGACATCTCAGCATCCTCAGCTTTTCCATCAGCAATGCCTTCCTGGAATTGAAGGTGCAGCCCTTAAAGAGTAAAATGCCATCACAGAATCCTTGGGTTGGAAGGGACCTCTAAAGGTCATCCAGTCCAACGCCCCTACAGCAAGCGGGGACATCTCTAACTAGAACAGAACTGATTGCCCAGAGTCCCATCACCATCAGTGGTGCCAAAGGGATTTATCCTGGTATCAGCTGGTGGAATCCAGTGATTTTCCTTCCCAAAGTGTCAGAATCCCTTTGCCCTCAGGTGTGTTTTGGGAAACGCACTTTTGACTTGAACGCTCGGGGCAGGTTACAACCGCAGCAGGGTCATCACGGGGTTATTATTAGGCACCAGTATTCCCGGACAGAAACGGCAGGGACCACTGCACCTACAGCAACAGGATCAGCAGCGGGCAGACTCCTGAGTGCTGCTGCATTCTCCAACATGGGTCTGTCACTGACAGAATGCCCAGGATACCCGCGTGGCCAAGCAGACTGCTGAGCTGGGGCTGTAGCACCAGCTGCAGAGCTGCAGTGACGAACCTGAGCTCCCCAGGATGCTGCAAAGAGATCCCTTGCTGGCTGGAGGGACAGGCTTTGCCTTTAATATTGGGACCTAAGTCAGTGGCCTGTGATCTGAAAACAATTCTCAGGCTACGGCGGGGCATGGCNCTCGCTCCTAAAGAGGGTTAATTTTGTTCTATTTTCAATAGTGAAGTGTAAAATAAAGCAACTTGGAGCTTCGGCTCCTGAGAAATCCTAAAAGATCGTTAGTGCCCTCTACAGCCACGATGGGTCCCCTCACACCCAGGACACTGAACCCACCTTTTTGTGGTCCTGCTCTCGGGTCTGTTTCTCCAGTGAGCTGCAACCTACAGCCCTTTACAGGAGCTTTCAGCACTGCATTAATCACAGGCCTCGAGGAGCAAACCCAGCTTCTTTTCTCACTGGTGTATTTGCATGATCTTTACGCAGCAGGATGCTGAAGGTACAGTCTGTGCTGCTGCAGAGCAGCAGCCCAGAGCCAAAGCAGGAACAGGAGGCACAGTTTCCCTCCCTGGGCACCGACACTTCATCTTTTCTGCCTGTGCAGCCCCATAGATTGGATTTACACCGAGTGTAATGGACCCTTGTGCTGGGCTAGGACACAGAAATGAGGGGTTGAGTGTGGATATGAAGGTAACAATTTCTTTAGAGAATAAAAATAAGGCTGATAGCAATTATGTTAGAAAATAAAAACAAAGGGATGATAACTCTTTTAGAAAATAAAAATAAGGCTGATAATTACTTTATAAAATAAATATGGAGATATGACTCAAATTATGTTAGAAAATAAAAAGGCTGATAACAATTCATAGAAACATAGAATCATTAGGGATTGGAAGGGACCTCAAAAGATCATTCAGTTCAATCCCCCTGACACAGCAGGATCACCCAAACCAAGTCGCACAGGAACACATCCAGAAGGGTCTTAAACATCTCCATAGAGGGAGACTCCAGAACCTCCCTGTGCAGCCTGTTCCAAAGCTCCGTTACCCTCAGTGTGAAGAAGTTCCTTCTCATATTTATGTGGAACCTCCTCTGTTCAGGCTTGCACTCATTGCCCCTTGTCCTATGACCAGATGACATTGATAAGAGCCTGGTTCCATCCTCTTGACAC
>VXBP01007940.1:0-31244 GCA_013400115.1 Rhinopomastus cyanomelas | reverse complement strand
ACGTCCAGTTTGCTCAACTTATCCCTAACCCAGTCTTCATCAACCGAGGCAGGTTCATTTCTTGCCTCAACCTCCTCTGCAGTCTGGGGCTTAATATTAAGACAACCCCCAGAAGTATAAACAGAGGCAAAGAAAGTGTTTATCTCTGCTTTCTCTGTATCCTCTGTCTCCATGGCATCGACCTCTTTCAGCAGGGGTCCTATGTTGCCTCTAATTTTAGTTTTACCTGAAGTGTATTTGAAGAAGCCCTTTTTGTTGCCCTTGACCTCTCTTGCAAGTTTAATTCCAAGGAGGCCTTGGCCTTTCTAGTTGCATCCCTACATTCTCTTACCAGAGCCTTATAATCACCCCAAGTGGCCATCCCCTCCTTCCATGACCTATAGGCCTGACTTTCTCAGTGCCCACACCTGCATCCCTTGGTGCAGCTGCATGCATTTCAGCATGGCTTCTCCAGCTCAACGCTTTCGGGATGGCCTGACTGCTCAGCGTCCACACCTGCATCTGTCGGTGCAGCCACATGCATTTCAAACAATCCAGTCTCTGTCTTTCAGATCCAAGGTTTAAGGATTCCCAAGTCCTTCTGCTTTCTTCAGCTAAGCACGAAGGAGTTCTCCCCCAAAACTCAAGCGCCCCAATCTTTCTCAGCAGCAGAAATGACAAAGTCTCTCTTCCCGCTGATCAATCTCTCCAAAATGGCGGCGGTGTAGCCACATGGCCCCGGCCACGTGCAGGATCCAAAATGGAGACCAACTGCATGGCTGTGTCAGTAGGGCCGCACCCCCCCACACTCCACACGTGGCCAAGAGGGTCTTCCAAAGATCCTCTCCTCTCCCTCTCCTGTTTCAGCTCCAGGAGGAAGAGGAGTGCCCCAGTTCACTGCGAGGCTGAAGGGTGCTCGGGGGGTGGGGTGGTCGTGATGGTGAATCTGCACCAGTTCCTCTTGAGAGTAACTTTTGTTCCTCATGAAAGCATAAGTTCTGTACATCTGAAAATTCTGGTAATTTTCAAACTGCAACAAGAAGTTGGCTAACAATAAATTACTGAGCTTGTTTAGACTTCACCCAAACAGTTTTAGTAATGTAAACGACAGCCAGAAAACATTGCTAGGGCTAAATAATTTTGAAATCTAGCAGAAACATGTTCATCCTGAAGATCTCACTTTCTTCACTTTCCCTAACCTTTCTGGGTGCTATCATCTGGCCTGGCTGAAAAGGGAGCTTCTGCTAGGTCCCAGAAAAAAGAGGGAAGTTTATCTTTGGAAGAGAAGGCAACAACTCGAGAGTACAGGGCCTGCAGAGAGGAGCTTAGAAAAACAAAAGCCCAATTAGAACTCAATCTGGCCACTGTAGTAAGGGACAACAAAAATGTTTTAACACAGGCACCAACAAAAAAAGTCAGGGCGAATCTCCATCCTTTAGTAGATATAGAGGAAAATACTGTCACCAAGAAGACAAGGCTTGAGTACTTAATACCTTCTTTTCTTCAATCTTTAGTAACCAGTTCACTTATTCTCAAGGCATTCAGACTCCTGGGCTGGGAGACAGAGGTGGAGAGCAGGATACAATTTCCACATACCGAAAGGAAGCAGTTGATGACCTCCTCTGCGACCAGGACACTCACAAGACTGTGGGGCCAGACAGGATCTATCAATAATGCCGAGGGATCTGGCAAAGAATTGTAAGCCACTCCACCATTTTTTGATGCTTCTGTCAATCAAGGGAGGTCCCAGATAAATGGAGGCTTGCTACTGTGATGCCCATCCATGAGAAGGGAAGGAAGGCTGATCTAGACAACTACAGACATGTAAGCCTGATGTTGGTATGAGGGAAGATTACGGACCTTCACATCCTGAGCTCACTCACAGAGGGCAGGACAACCAGGGGATCAGGGCCAGCCAGAAGGAGTCTTGCTTGACCAAACCAAGAAGGCAAACAGCATCCTGGCTTGTATCAGAAATAGTGTGTGCAGGAGGAGCAGGGAAGATATTGTTCCCCAGTACTCAGGACTAGGGAGGCCTCACTTGGAGAAAAGGAGGCTGAAGAGAACCTCATCACTGTCAATATCTACAGGAGGTATAAAGGGGTGGGTATTTGTGTCTTCTTCACTACGTCACTAGTGATAGAATGAGAAGAATTGACCTCATGCTGTGACACAGGAGGTTTAGATTGCACATTAGGAAAAATTTTTTCACTGAAAGAGTGGTCAAGTGTTGGAACAGTCTGCCCAAGGAAGTGGTGGATGTGTTCAAAAACTGTACCAAAGGTTTTGTCATTCCTGAAGTTCAAAAACTGTAGATGTGGCACTTGGAAACATGGTTTAATGAGCATGGTAGTGTGAGTTGACAGCTGGACTTGATGATCTTGAAGTTGTCTGCCAACCTTAATGATTGTCTGATTCTATGTTTACTACATATTGCGTAAAATACATGTAGATTTTGATGGTACTTGGAAATTCATACTCTGCGTCCCAAGTCACTTGATGAATCTGAGTGTGGGGGAATTCGAAAATGATCCCAAGGGTCAAATTAAGAAACAAATGAGGTCAAACACCATGCACATACCAAGGATTTTACTGTTTAATGTGAGAGAAAGAGTGGACAGAAGAAAAAAATGAAAAGAAAAATGGGTAAAGAGGGGAAAGAAGATATAGTTACCACTGTTGAAATCCAGATGTCTCCAGATTTCTCCAAAAGTCCAGCAGCATCTCACCATGTTATGATCCTTCACAATCCTTCAGTGGGAGATGCTTCCACAGTTCTTGCTAAGAAGCCATCCTTGTAAGTCTAACGATACACCTTGTCCCTGTGTAGCGGGTTGGGGTTTCTCCACCAGTTTTAGCAGGTTCAAATCAATGAACTGCCCGCATTCTCTGCAGTAAGGTCTCGATGACATCTCAGACAAATTTGCCAGACAATTAATAGCTTAGGATACTGGACAGAAGTTTATTAACCTAATAGCTGTATACAGAAAAGAGAAGGAAAAAAAAAAAAAAACAAACAGGAAAATAAAAGAAATAAAACCCAGCAAGTTGGTGCACTCAAACTAGAAACTGCGTCACAAATGCCATTACACTGTCTGAGGAAAATACCATGGGAAGTCACTATCGTTTGGGCCTTGGTCAGAGATCTGGACAACAACAAAAGCATGCTAACTGGAGATGAGTGCTACCACCCTCTCCCTTAACGCCCCAATTGCACCCCGGTGCAGGTGACATGCATTTCAACAACAAAACTCCAGTTTCTGTCTTTCCGATACAAGATTTAAGGACTCTTAAGTCCTTCGGCTTTTCAACTGCGCACGAAGGAGTCCTCCTCCAAACTTAAAGCACCCCCAGTCTTCCTCAGCGGCAGGAAATGACACACAGCTTCTCTTCCCGTTGACCAGTCTCTCCAAAATGGAAGCAATCCATCGCTCAGCCCCAGTCACGTGGGGGATCCAAAATGGAGGCACATTCATCCCTGGATCAACAGGGCAACGCCCACACTTCACAGTAGGCCGAGAGGATTCTCAAGACCCTCTCCTCTCTTCTCTCCTCCTGTCTTAGCTCCAGGGGGGAAGAGAGGGCACCCCAGTATACCACAACTTTACCAAATTGCTGAAGCTGCACTGTGGGAGGTGGCTGCACTCAAATCTTGCTTCCAAGATCGCCCAGATCGTGATGTCAGGTTCAGGCCTGAGGTAAAAGGGCTGCGCAGAGCTGGGGGCACAGCNAGGACAAGTCCCCTCTGGGGGAGGGGTCCTTCAAAACGAAACAACTCCTTTTTCTTTTCTTCTTCATGAAAGCAGAACTGCTGTATATTTGAAAATGCTAGCAATTTTCAAACTACAACACTCCACTCATGGTGGGGGCTGCCCTCTCTGCAGTCCTAGGGACAGTCTCAGTGATCTTGTTGCTGAAGTGTTCTTGTTGCTGAAGACATCTGGAAGGCTCCAGGCCAAAATACAATCTTGTTTTCTTGCCCCAAGCTCAGCAAGGCAGGAGCTATGCTTCATTATCTTAAATCTCCTAAACCTTATGGGGAGGGATGATTCAGTGACACAGCTACATGGGTCTCCAGATAGTGAGCCATCTGTTCTTGGTGGGGACAGGGAGGGAGACCCATTANGGCAAACGCGAGGGCTGCCCGTTACTGGACGGGGAGTGGTGCAAGCCGGAGCATCCTCCATTCCCGAAGCAGCTACGCCACTGGACAACCTGCGGCAAACTTCGCAGCTAGCGCTGGGGCGGGGAGAGCTTACAAGTGCATCTCCAGACCGTGGCACATCGACGCTACTGGAGGCCGAGNTTGTTTTCTTGCCCCAAGCTCAGCAAGGCAGGAGCTATGCTTCATTATCTTAAATCTCCTAAACCTTATGGGGAGGGATGATTCAGTGACACAGCTACATGGGTCTCCAGATAGTGAGCCATCTGTTCTTGGTGGGGACAGGGAGGGAGACCCATTAATCCCATCCTTCTGAATAAGACCATGTTGAGACAAAAGTTCTTTTTGGAGTCTCACAACCCTGTCTTTGTGGATAATATTTCATACTCAAATTATAGAAATTTAGCATTGAAGGATGATTGCTGAAGGAAATATTTCATCTAACCTCTAGTCCAGAAGAAGGCTACAGATTCTGTAAGGACCTGACACTATAGGATCTCAGGCCTCATGTAGGCTAATAACGACCTAAGATGGTCTAGTTTGCTTTAACTCTGCTTGTATCTGTCTTCTGATCAAGTGGCTACTATCCATATCATAGTTATATTTTTGAGTGCCATATGCAGTAAAAATCACAGAATTGCAGAATTGCAGAATATTAGGGATTGGAAGTGACCTCAAAAAACCATCTAGTCCAATCCCCCTGTCACAGCAACATCTCCAGAAAAGAAGAATCCACAACCATCCTGGGAAGCCTCCTCCAGTAAAAGCCTAACAAACCTCTATAGTCACTGACTATTGATGACTCTTTGTGCTAATGGTCTGGTAGAGATTGGTGTACCGTATTCAAATATTAGTTGGATACAAATAAAAAGGAAGTGGAATGTGTGTGAGAAAACTTCTACCAATACATTTCTGCTAAGCGTATCCAAGTAATTCAAAGACCAGAGTGAAGGAAACACCCACTGTTAGGAGCATCGTCCTCCCAGTGGATTCCTTTTTTCCTTCAAAAAAGGAAAAAGCTGTTAAAGAATCCCCACAAAACTCCAAGATATTGAAGTATTTTTTGTTGAAACCATTAGGGAAATGCAGAATACAAGATGTAATTCACAGATTCTAAGTCTCCATGAGACTTCATGAACTGGTAACACGAGGAATTCCACTCCTCCTGTGTCACACCTCATCTAGATGTATTCCATACCATCATCATGGCATCGCAATAAGAGAAGAGTTAGGTATGTTATGTATGAATAGTCACAAAGCTAAAGGGGAAACTTGAGTCTCAAGACATGTAAATTCCTTCAAGACACTAGGGCTATAATTTCTAGATTTCTTTTAAAAATTGTATAAAACACTGGAGATTACCATACTCTAAATTTGTCATATTCACCATTATCCTACCACATCCAGTTTTATAGAAACAATGTGATTTATTCTGTTTTCTCTTACTGCTTGTTTCAAAATCTGTCAGATCTCTGATGTCCAGTCTACAAATTTCTCTGCTTAATTTCCTGCCCCTAATTGTGAGTCAGCCCCTTTGGAATGATTTAAATAAACCTTGTCTTTTTCTGATGTTTACTTCCTTGAATGCATCACAAACAACCATACCTTCTGAAATCTGTCATTTGGTCAATACATACTTAGTTTTTAGGCTACACAGAGGAAGCCCTTGTGGATACAGGGTTGATCATCTGAGGGTTATCCTCTATTTGTTCTTTTTAGTGAGTAGCAGTGCAGAAATGCATTCCAGATTTGATCAAAGGTATCTAGTATCTTACTCTTTTCAAAGGCTGCTCATTCATATTTTACAATTTCAAGAGCAGCATTGACTCGACAATCAATATGAGATGTTAAGATTTAATTTTCTTTTCTGTCCTTAACTATAGTTTCTTGAAAGGAACATTTATGAGTGGAAGCTGTCACCACTGATTGTTACATAGTTTTTTACTAATTAGTGCAGCAATTATCATTATTCAAACCTAAAACAAAACTGTTTTAAAAGTTATTATTATTATCAAAGATTACTTTAGATATGAACTAACCAAGCATAGTATAGCAAGGAAAGACAAAAACTGTTGAAATAGCAAAGCCCTGAAAAAATAAATGCAAAGGTAAAAAACTTAGACACAAAATTCAGCACTATTCAATGTATCCCATGGCATTTAAACCCCTGAACTATTTACCATTTCTCGTAATATGCATCTGGGCTTTGTCCAAAACTAGAGTAATAGTTGTTTTTTCAGATGTAGGAAATTCCCCATCTCATAGAATAACAAAAGTCTGTCACATAAGTAAATACTAACACAGAGTGTTTTAAATAAAAAAAGCTTCCAACAACAGAATGTAATCTATTCATCACATAGGTTAATGTTTTCTTTTGTTCATTTTAGGCTTTGCTTTTCCCTGTGTGACATACAGCTTTTGCTCTAGAGACCTACTATTCTATTTCTTGTGACTTTTGTAAGGGCAGAAATCTTAAAGGCAAGAGATTTTGAATGCCTCAGGACATTTTGAAGTAGTACAGAAGGTATAAATCTGAGTCTCTAATTTTATGCTGCAGCAAGTCAATCATATTGTGTAGGGAGCCTTTCTTTGCTTCTCACCTGCATCTAAGTTGCATGATGCACTCCCTGCATTCAACCTCCATGTATAAGTAATGAAATATTTACTGGACCAGATTGAACACACAACTGTATTTTCACAGCCCTGGGGCTAGAGCACTCACTGGAGGGGAAGCAGACACCATTTGCCATGCTGAACCAGGTAGACAAATGTGAAATCAAGTTTCTTGCATCTAAGAAGAAAGCGATCATCAAAGGCTAGACTTTATGTTTTCTGTGACTTAGTTCTGAGACTCTTTGGGGACACACTTCTCTTGTTATCTCATAGGATCATAGGATCATAGGATGTTAGGGTTTGGAAGGGACCCAAGAGATCATCAAGTCCAACCCCCCTGCCAGAGCAGGACAAAACTAGCTAACACAGATCACAGAGGAACTCATCCAGGTAGGCCTTGAAAGTCCCCAGAGAAGGAGACTCCACGACCTCCCTGGGGAGTCTGTTCCAGTGCTCTGTGACCCTCACAGTAAAGAAGTTCCCCCTTGTGTTGAGGCGGAACCTCCTCTGCTGCAATTTACACCCATTGCTCCTTGTCCCATCACAGGGAGCAAGTGAAAAGAGCTTGTCTCCCCCCTTCTGGCCAGCCTTCAGATACTTATAAATATTGATCAAATCTCCCCTAAGTCTTCTCCTCTCCAGACTAAAAAGCCCCAAGTCCCTCAGCCTCTTCTCATAAGCCATGCCCTCCTGTCCCCTAATCATCCTCGTAGCCCTCCGCTGGACCCTCTCCAGTAGATCCTTGTCCCTCTTAAACCGGGGGACCCAAAACTGCACACAGTACTCAAGATGAGGCCTCACCAGGGCAGAGTAGAGGGGGAGAAGAACTTCCCTTGATCTGCTGGACACACTCCTCCTAATACACCCCAAGATCCCATTGGCCTTCTTGGCCACCAGGGCACATTGCTGTGCCTGCTACTTCAAAAATTAAAAGCAAGGTACAACAGTTAAGAGAAGGACCATTTTGATATTTCTGGTGCTTTAAAAATCATTAACCAAAATATACATGTTTGAATCAATTACTGCTCATTATGTGGTCTGAATCACCCACATGTTATGGAGGGGAAATAAATCCTTGATGCATTCCTTGCGTCTTCCCGCTGCCAAAAAAATGTACTTTACTGATATATTCCTGAAGAAAGCCATAATATTGATGAAAACACTTTAAAGTAGTGGCATGGGACACCTTATAAAGGAAAAATATGTCTGCATGTACAGCTAGCTAGTTAATACTAATAAATGTTTACGGGCACATAAAAATAAAATAGTATTGATCAGTAAGGGTATTGTTTTGGTTTGTTGGGCTTTTTTTGTTTGCTTTCCTTTCAATTCTTTTTTTAACAAAGTTTGTGTACACATGTGAATCATGTCATTATTGAAGCTGGGGATGATGTTTAACATCTGACTTCAGGTGCACAGGTAGTTCAGTTAATTATGGTGATAATATATGAAAAAAAGCAGCTTTGTTTTACAAACAGCTTTTAGAATCCAGCTTTTAGCATGTATCTGTACTGCTGCCGTCTACTGAAGAAAACAGATCATTCCTGCTCATGAACACTAGGAATCTAGCAAGCAAACTTACACTGACTGTGTGTTTGGTTGTTTGAATTACAAATCTTATCTGAGATGCAACATGTGTGAAGTTAACTGAGTGTGTGCTAGTAGCACTCACTTCTTATAACGCAAACCCTGCAAGTACTTTCTTGGAGATGCTGTTATGCTGTCACCAAGTGAAGCTCAACAGGTGATAGGCTCGGCATCTGCCTCTGGGAGAATCTGAAATTATAGAAGTTTATTGCATTTCATTTATCATGTCGTGCTTGTTAGCATGCTGTTTTATAGGCACATCGCTCCACAGTGTAACCATTTTAGTGTGCAAACTCTATGTTTTTAGTTTAATTTGCAACAGATATGATATAAAGATAAACGAGATGGTATTTCTTACCCACCAACTGGAATTGTCCCCAGCAGTTTGCAAGCTATCAATCACAATGAGGATGGAAGATGTTCTGCAACACACATTAAGAACACCCTATCTGCAAAAACAAAAATGAAGTAAAAAGAAACAACTAAGCACAATCTCTCTAAGCTCTATATATTTCAGGTTACCACTATGCATAGATTTCATATCCCAGAAATGACTACACGCACAAAATCAGATTCAGCGAACAGTGTGTGTGTCTGGATTATCTCTCTTAAAATCACACCTGTGGTTTGTAATAATGATTTGATATGGTTTGATCAAGACCCAGATTAATTTCAGCTAAGTTTTGACATTTAAATGCGATGCTTAAGCATTTTCCTTCTCTCAGGAGAAAGATAGTGTCCCCTCTAGCAGTATCTAATAAGAGAAACACAATTTAGATCTATGACTAGACAGACACCTACACCTTCTATAAATTGATTCACCAAGGTATCTAAAACTGCCAGAAATCACTATGTCCATGAAACGAACAGGTAACATGGAAGAAGACAGTTAAACAGAAGGAGTGCTGTGTTTCTCCTTACTAACTTGTCACTTCCATGTTCTTCATGAAAGGTAATGTTTCCTTGGACTGTCAGTCATAGAATTACAGTTTTGTAGAATAGAAACAGTGAAGACACATTTAAAGATCAGGCAATCCAACCCCTCTGCAATGAACAGGAACATCATCTACAGCAGGTTGTCCAGAACCCTGCCCAATCTGACCTGGAAAATCTGCAGGGATGGAGTACTTAACATATCACTGGGCAACCTAAGCCAGTCTCTCACCAACTACTCTGAATGTCCCCTCTTTCAGTTTGCAACTACAGCCTCTTGTTCTGTTGCAAAAAGCCCTGGTTAAAAAAAAAACGAAAACAAAAAACAAACAAAACCAAAACAACTTCTCTTTCTTATAAGCCTACTTTAAGTGTTGAAATGTCATAATCATGTTTCCCCAGAACTTCTCTTCTTCAGGCTGGAAAATGCCAACTCTCTCAGAGTCCTCAGAGCAGAGGTGTTCCAGTGCTTTGAAACTTTTGTGGCCCGCTGGCGTCGCTCCAGCAGGATCATGCCCAGAGATGAACATTGTACTCCAGGGCAATATCATCAGGGCTGAGGAGACAGGCAGAACCCTCTCCCTTGACTTGCTGCTTGTGATTCTTTGGATGGCTTTACAGACTGCAAGTGCACATTTCTGGCTCATAACCAACTTCTAATCCTCCAGTACTCCAAAGTCTGTCTCTGCAGAATTAATCTCATTCCCTTTATCTCCTAGCCTGTGTTGATATGTGAGATTGCTCTCATCCAGTTTAAAAGACTTTTGCTTGGACTTGTTGAACCTCAGGATGTCCACATAGGGCATTTTTCCAGTTTGTCAAAGTCCCTCTGAATGAATGTCATGTCACCTGCCACATACAACTTGGTGTCTTCAGAAACTTGCTGAGTGTGTACTTGGTCCCACTGCCTGTGTCATTGATAAAGACTTTAAAGAGCAGAGTATGAACTTCTGAGGGACACCTCTTGTCTCTGATCTTCATCTGGATATTGAGCCATGACCACTACCCTCTAAAAATGACCATCCAACTAATTCTTCATACATGAAACAGTCCACCCATCAAATCCATCTCCTATTTAAGGAGAAGGATATTTGTGAGGGACCATGTCAAAGCCCTTGCAGAAGTCCATGTATATGACATCAACCGTTCTTCCCTTGTTTAGTGATGTAATCTCTCCATCAGAGCAGGTCACTAGTTTGGGCAGTTTTTCAACTCTCTTCAGAGAAAGCTCTATGCCCTATTGCAGGCAGGCAAGGATCATGCCTAAGGTAATGCAAGCCACTTTGATTTCACACCTTTTGTTCACATCATGTGTCATTGACTGAATTACTTTAGTTCTAAATAGAACTTTCCCATTCAATGGAAAAAAGGTATTTTTATGACATGAGCAAAACCAGTAAAGCTCATTCCTTTTTGGTTAATGGACCACCATGCCAATTCAGCTTAATTTATTGATTAACTTCAGATAAGAAATTATATAACTTTTAAATGGAAAGAGCTCTGCAATTATTTTTAACTTAGATTTTATATGAAGATAAATCTTTATAGTATCATAAGTGCACTGTTATAGAGAACTCATTTTACTTGAAGGCTAAATGTTCAATCTTTTAAGAACTTTCAAGAAATAAATGTTGAATACAGTTCATAATGCACTGAGATTTTTGTTGTTCCTCTTACTATTATTATGAAAGGCTGAAATATTGCTATTTCTTTCTATCTGTATTTCAGATTTTCAGTCTTCCCCACTTCACATAGAGCAAGAAGACTCTGCTGAATAAATCAAAATGATGATTAACTCAGATCCATTATTGTGTTTATTTTGCTTTCATTTAATTTCTCTAACTTAAATTCCTCATTAGGGCTAAATATTAAAAATAAAAAATACTGTTTTTTAAAGTAGATCATTTCCTCCCCTCATAATAATCTGAAAAGCTGCTTTCGATAAGCTATCACATTAAAAATTAAAAAGAGACAAAATACAAAAAGAAAAAAAAAGTAAAAAAAAAAAAAGTAATAATTTACAATGGAATAGGAATAAGACAGAAGAGGAGGAAAGGGCATGAAAATTAGGGTTTTATTAATAAAAGATGTCAAATATAATTCTTTGAAGACTGTGAAGCTCAAAGAATCTTAATTGACCTTCCTTTTCTTCAGAAGCCCACTGATACTAGGCAATGTAGGCACTTCTGTCCAAACTGGGGTTTTGTTTGCACCTGCTATGACAGAATAGCATCATTGATTTATTTATTTACTTTAAATATTCAGACACCTTCTTCTGAATCAGAAAAGTTATGACATGAACCACAGAAATGGAAATAAACCAGTTGATTTGCAGTGTGTATGGTGAATGATAGAAATCAAATTAAGAGAGTTGGCAGTGTACTCCCAGAGTCTACAACATTATCAGTTTTAATAAGCCAATCGTTATTAGTAACAGTGCAAGAGGTTTTCACTTGACCGGAGATGAGTTCCTCTAGAGAATATATAGTTTTATTGCTTCTGGACCAATATCTAGGCTACTTATACTCTTGGTTATTGGAACTGAATAAACTATGACAACAGGTACTGGTTTTCTAATTCCATCCCAATCATCTTAGCTTCAGACAACACAAGTTCTAGACTAAATAATAAGCATGACAAAAGCATTGTCATACCTTGCTGGCTGGCATGTGGCTAATTCTGAGAATGCTTTCTTCTTTGGTCACCTTACACAGCATCTCAACTTTTCCAAAATGGTAATATTCTCTTTTGAGAATATTAAAATAACTTATTTACATGTCTGGGTTTTTTCAATCCAGGACACTTTCTGTTTCCCCTGATTGCTCACTTAGAAAATATTGCTTGATTACAAATTCAATGTTAGATAATATGAAAGATCTCAAACTGCACCCCAAAATATTAAACTGGCTTACAAAAGCAGCTGAATTTGAAAGACTTCTCGTAACCACAGACCTCAGCTGAGCTGGAAACATCTCAAGAAGGCAAGATTAGTAAAACATGAGAATTTACAGTGGGTTGGCCAGAAAAAGCAACAAGCAGTTCTCTCTGGTAATAAGCACTTCTACTGGGTAGATTTACTCTCCAGGACACCCTAATAAGGAAACTTATGACTTAGAATCATAGAATCATTAGGGATTGGAAGGGACCTAGAAAGATCATCCGGTCCAATCCCCCTGCCACACCAGGATCACCTACACCAAGTCATACAGTCAGTCAGGGTTAGAAGGGACCACAGGATCATCCAGTTCCAACTCCCCTACCATGGGCAGGGACACCCCACCCNACCATGGGCAGGGACACCCCCCCCCAGACCCGGCCGGCCAGAGCCCCATCTAGCCCGGTCTTAAACACCTCAATGGAAGGGGCCTCCACCACTTTCCTGGGCAACACATTCCAGGCTCTCACCAGTCTCACAGTGAAGAACTTCCTCCTCACGTCCACTCTAAATCTACACGTCTCCTGCTTTGCTCCATTCCCCCATGTCCTGTCACTACAAAAAGTCCTTCCCCAGCCTTTTTGTAGGCCCCCTTCAGATACTGGAAGGCCAGAAGAAGGTCACCTGGGAGCCTCCTCTTCTCCAGACTCAACAGCCCCAACTCTCTCAGTCTGGCCTCATAGGAGAGCTGCTCCAGCCCTCTGATCATCCTTGTGGCCGTCCTCTGCACACGCGCCAGCATCTCCACATCCTTCTTGTAATAAGGGCTCCAGAACTGGACGCAGCACTCCAGGTGGGACTTCACCAGAGCAGAGTAGAGGGGGAGAATCACCTCCCTCGACCTGTTGGACATACTTCTCCTGATGCAGCCCAGGACCTGGTTTGGCTTCTGGGTCACAAGTGCACACTGCTGGCTCATGTTGACCTTTTNTTTTTTTTTTTTTTTTTTTTTTTTTTTACATCAATTGAAGTTCTAATCCATAGCAGGACTGATAATGAGAACAGGATACGGAATGATTTAAAGAATATGAATAAAATGAAAAAAATGAAGAAAATTAAGAAAATAATACATAGACAGATAGATAGATAGATAGATAGATAGATAGATAGATAGATAGATAGATGATAGAGAGATGACACATAGATAGACAGACAGATAGATAAAATGTGATGTGTGGTTATAGGTAATTTTGTTTGCCTTTTCAGCCTTGTTACCCATACAGTATTTATAGCATTATATCAGTACACATATACTTAAACATGTAAAGGGTAAATAGACATACAATCAATAAGAAAAGAGAAAGCTGAAAATGATTTAGTGTAGAACTAGGTCTTAGAGTGACCCTGCTATGGCCATTGCATTACCTGAAATATTTTCAAACATTTTGATGACAAACACATTGCACTAGAAAAACAATAAATAACCAGCACTTTTCACCACTTTCTACATTGTAATCATCAGAGAGAGAATTTTTTTCAAGGTAGGTAACACAAGAAGGGACAAATCCCAATATAGCTCACTCACACAACCATTCGAAGAGCAGCAATAATTTGCATGCAAGGTATTTGATGCATGTCCTGGTTTTGCCTATTTCTCTGAGCACCACGCTATGACCATTTTTTGTTTCCATGTGATCATTTTAAAATCCAGCCAGGAGAAAGAAAATAGTCCTTGCAACACAGCTGCAAAGATCTATTTAAAATAAAGTTATTTCTACCTATGTATCCACCTGGATGCCCTGAAAATGAAAGTATGCAGCAAAATCAGGAACAAAGTGGAAAACAAAAGGCAAAATGTAACCACTAAAGCTGACATCATATAGAAAAGGTTCTCTGCTTACTTAATTTGACTGTTTTAATGGAGCATGTTGTGTTTATGTTCTAGCTGTTTATGTGAGGAACTAATGAAGCTATTTTTCCCTTTAAGGGGCTGGTGGGATTTGGGAAGTCATTGTGAGGTTAGCACTCAGGTTAGTGGTCTGTTCAGCCAGAGAAGCTGTCGGCGATGCCCCCTACTACTGCTGTGCAGCAAGGCTCTGCCCAACTGCATTTCCAAAGGGATGTGTGTGTTTTATGTATGCAACAGCTGTTCCATTACCTCCCGTAAAATGACTTCATAAAGCAGAGAACCTTTTCCTAATATATTTTACTTGCTTTCACTGAACAGCTTATTTGGGGCTTGATCCAAAGCCCATGGAATTCAACAGAGAGACTTTTCATTAAGTTTTTAGAGCAGACATCAGATTCATTGGAGAGAAAGACTTTGAATTATTTCTTGTTTCCTTTGACAAAATTCCCCATTGTCCTCAGCACTGAGAATACTATACCCTTTATTGCAGACAGAATTAAATATAAAAGAGAAAATTTCCAAAGACTCAGAGGTTTGCTCTGTTTATGTATGTGTCGTGATTCTTATCCAAAGTTTAGTCCAATACTTCTGTGTGCTGATTGGGGTTAAAAATCTTGAAGCAGCACTTAACTTTATAGTCATTTTCTTTTCCTAACCAAATGTTTACAGAGTCCACCTGAGATAAGTAGTTCAATAGATGAAAGAAACAAAGCTTTTGTTTTGTAGCAGGTCAGCAAACAGATCATTTCCACTACCGGTTTTCGCAATATTAAAAAAAAATAACCCTAAAAAAAACGGATTTGAAAAATAAATAAATTAAAAAAAAAAAAACAAAACAAAGACTTTAATAAGATGAAAACAGTTCATTCCAGTAGTTCTGCAGTAAAAATCATGACTTCACCATTTGGTGACACATTTCCTGTGTGAAACAGTTTACACTGGCATTTTATTTTCTGTGAGTTTTGGAATGGAAGTAAAAAGTAATGTAGTGGGTTCAGGAGCACAATTCAATATCAAAGAAAGGAAAGCGAAGCAGTGAGGTCTCCACGGCATCTCGGATAAAATTCACCAGACAATCAATGCCTTAGGGAAACTCCAGAAAGGTTTATTAACACTAACTATATACAGAAAAGGTTATGCAAGTCGGTGCATGCAAACTGTGTCATTGATGCCCTCACAGAACCTGAGAAAATAGAATGGGAAACCAGTCCAGTTTGGGCCTTGGATCTTCTTCCAATTTAGAGACCTGGGAAGGAGAGCATGNAGCAGGGCCGCACTCCCCCCCACTCCACACGTGGCCGAGAGGGTCTTTCAGACCTCCTCTCCTCTCCTCTGCCTCCTCGTCTCAGCTCCAGGGGGAAGAGGAGTAGCCCAGCTCACCAATGCTGAAGGCTGTCCGTGGTGGGGGGTCGTGATGGCATTACTGCACCAGTCTTGCTTCTCCAGTCTGGGCGTGGTGTGGCTGCGAGCAGCGGCGGCACCGTGCTGCCGCAGCGGTGGGAGCTGCGTCGGTCCGCGGCTTTTTCTCCGGTCTAGGACCATTACTTCTTAGGTCCGGGGCTGCGCGAAAGTTGCAGCCGGGGTTGCTTCCAGACCCCGCCGCGGCAGGTGCCCGCCGGCGGTGGGGTCAGGCGGGAGCCGCGGCTGGTTCAAGGGGCCGCGGCGGGCTCGGGCGGCCGCGGCTGGTTCGTGGGGGCCACGGTAGGTCGCAGCTGCTTCGGGACCCGCTGCTCCTCGGAGCCGCGGTTCCCCCTGAGCCGCTGTCCTCACCCCCGAAAAAAGGCGTGAAACAAAGACCCTGCCCTGGTTTTTATAGGCTCCCCCAGCCAGCTTTTCAGGGGCAGGTCACAGGACAGACGCTTCTGGGGAAGGGTCCTGTGACCTGTGCAACCGGAACAGGTCCCCTAGAACACAACAAAACTTTTCTTCCTCATGAAAGCACTTCTACAAGTTCTCAAACCTCAACATGTAACAATTTGGAAAAAAAAAGAATAATGAACTTAATTCTCACCTGAATTCACACAATCATCAAATTAATGATTTGAATTGGAAAGGACCTGAAATACCACCTGTTTCCAAATTCTCTGACACTAAACTTGGCCTTGAACACTTCCAGAGATGGAAGTATCCACAGATTTACTGGGCAACTTGTTCCAGTGCTTTACTACCTTTAAGGTGAAGAACTTCTTCCTTTCATTTAATCTAAATCTACTTTCTTTCAGTTTGAAAAGTTTTCCTCTTGTCCTATCACCTCATGTACTTGTAAAATGTCCCTCTCCAGTTTTCCTGTAATCACCTTTTTAGTATCAGAAGGCTACCCTAGAGTTTTTCTTCTTCAGGCTGAACAACCACATCTCCCTCTGCCCTTCCAGTAGGATAGGTATTCCAGCCCTCATTTGTGCCCACTTCTGAACTTGCATCAACAAGTCCATGACCTTCTTATGCTAAGGGCCACATTGCTGGATAAAGTACTCCAAGTGGAGTTCCACCAGAGCAAAGGGAAATTTTCTTGATTTAGCCCAGAGTACGTGTGGGCTGCAAATGCACATTGTTGGGTCATGTTGAACTTCTTATCAACAGCACCCCAAATTCTTCTCTTCAGGGCTGCTCATTTACAAATTGGAATTTCTTTTTTTTTTGCATCACTGGAGTAAGTGGCTGCTGGAAATATTGGGAGTGGAAATCAAACTACAGACTGTACTTTTTCTCACACTGCTCACACTGCCATGAGGTCAGAGTAGCTGAATTGTGGCCAGCTGCCAGGATACTTAAAAAATCCTTTGAAAAGTTGATTTCAAGTGGTTGGAAGGTTTGTTTTATTGGTTAGGGAGAGGAAGGTTTAACAGCTGCTACTTAGATTGTTCATGAGCAAACAACCAAATTATAACGTGCAAACAGAACAAGGCAGCTCTCACTAATGTAGGATATTCCTACCCTGTCTTATTGAGAAGACTATCAACTATTATTTAGGAAGAGCCAACAGCTCAATTCATGGCTCCGGGACTGGTGTCATCAACAGCGGTTTGGATTCTACAATCACAGCTTGGTTTACAAGGCACCAGAGCTGCAAACAACCAATGAGATGCACTTGTCCCAGAGTGGGAAAAGGATTCTGGGGCAGGAATTTGGAGGCTCATTGACAGGGCTTTAAACTAGGTTTGAATGAGGAAGGGGTTAATAGTCTCCTACTCACCAGAGGCAGAGTGATGGACAGCAAGTGAGGGCCCTCAACTTGCCTTGGGGCAAGCCAGGGATGATGCACCCAGACAATCTGAGAAAATCAAGGGAAATTGGTACAAGAGTAGGACAGGACCAGCTCAGCTGAAGTGCCTCTATGCAAATGCACAGAGCTTGGGCAACAAACAGGCCACTGTGTTTCTGGCATGCCGTGACATAGTGGCTATTACTGAAACTTGGTTGTATGATTCCAGCAACTGGAACGCAGGCATAGATGGGTACAAGCTCTTTAGGAAGTACAGGCAGGGAAGGAGAGGAGGAGATGTTGCCCTCTATATCAGTGACCAGCTGGAATCAGTGGACCTCCACCTGGGGAAGCATGATGAGCTGGTTGACAATGTATGGGTCAAAATTAAGGGAAAGACAGGGGAGGGTGATGTTACTGTAGGGGTCTGCTACAGGCAACCTGACAAGCAGGAGCAAGCAGATGAAGCTCTTCATAGGCAAATAGTAGCGGCTTCCAGGTCACAAGTCCTGGTCCTAATGGGGGATTTCAGCCATCCTGACATCTGCTAGAGGGACAACACAGTAAGGCACCAGTAGNGAAGACTAGGGAAGGTGTGGGCCCCGTCAGAAAGGAAACAGGTGATGTGATTACAAATAACATGGAAAAGGTTGAAGTTCTCAATGACTTCTTTACCTCGGTCTTCACTGCAAAGGCCTCCAACCACACTCGTGGAGTCATGGGAAGTAACGGCAGGGGCAGCAAGGAAGAACCGCCCATCATAAGTGAAGATCTGATTCATGACCACCTGAAGGACTTGAAAGTGTTTAAGTCCATGGGACCCATGGGATACACCCACGGGTACTGAAAGAACAGGCAGATGAGGTTGCTAAACCGGTCTATTATATTCCAAAAGTCATGGAGGTCTGAGGAAGTCCCCACTGACTGGAAAAGGGGAAACATAATTCCTATTTTCAAAAAGGGTAGGAAGGAGGAGCCAGGGAACTACAGGCCAGTCCGTCTCACCTCTGTGCCTTGTAAGATCATGGAGCAGATCCTCCTGGAGGCACTACTGAGACAGAAGAATAGTGAAGAGGTGATTGGGTACAGTCAGCATGGCTTCAAAAGGGCAAATCCTGCCTGACAAACCTGGTTGTCTTCTATGAATAAGTCACAACATTAATGGATGAAGGGTGGTCGATTGATGTCATGTACCTGGACCTGAGCAAAGCCTTTGACACTGTCTCACGCTGTCTCTAAGCTGGTGGAACAGGGCCTTGATGGGTGGTCCACTAGATGGGTAAAGAATTGGCTTGATGGACGCACCCAGAGAGTGGTGGTCAATGGCTCCATGTCCAAGTGGAGGCCAGTGATAAGCAGTGACAAGTCCCTCAGGGATCGGTCCTGGGACCAGTCTTGTTCAACATCTTTGTCGGTGACAAGGACAGAGTCATTGAGTGCACCCTCAGCAAGTTTGCTGATAACACCAAGCTGTGTAGCTCAGCAGACATGCTGGAGGGAAGGGATGCCATTCAGAGGGATCTGGACAGGCTCGAGAGTTGGACACAAGCCAACCTGATGGGGTTCAACAAGACCAAGTGTAGGGTCCTGCATCTGGGTCAAGGCAGTCCTAAACACAAATACAGGCTGGACAGTAACTGGCTGCAGAGTAGCCTTGAGGAGAGGGACTTGGGGGTGCTTGTGGACAAAAAGGTCAACATGAGCCAGCAGTGTGCACTTGTGACCCAGAAGCCAAACCAGGTCCTGGGCTGCATCAGGAGAAGTATGTCCAACAGGTCGAGGGAGGTGATTCTCCCCCTCTACTCTGCTCTGGTGAAGTCCCACCTGGAGTGCTGCGTCCAGTTCTGGAGCCCTTATTACAAGAAGGATGTGGAGATGCTGGCGCGTGTGCAGAGGACGGCCACAAGGATGATCAGAGGGCTGGAGCANTATATATATATATATATATAAATGTATACATATCTTTAAAAGGCTTACTGTCTTGAAGTACAAGACCAAGATAAGTACAAAACCAGAGTAACAACCTCATGAGTAAGAACCTATATGAGTGCAAGCTTAAGGTATCCCGAAACCTGAGGCTGTACCTTTGTATTGAATAGACTTTGAATGTGTCCCATCACTGCCTGGGCAAAATCCTAACACAATTTACATCAGTTTGTGCCCTCATGATTAGAGGTGTATCATGCCTGGGTAGCTGAGGGCATAATTTCTGCCCGTGAAAATTCCTTTCCATTGAATTTTAAGAATTTTTCAAACACTAGGGCTTCAAGTAAAAGTTAAATTAAGACTAATCTCTTGCAGAAAGACAGTGGTGACTTTGGAAGCAATTGTCCACTTTATCCTTTAGAGCTTCTTCCCCATATATGGATATTTTTGCAGAGCTTGAGCAAAAGAGTTGACTCTGGAGACTGAATCTGAGAGAAGTAGTGACAGAATAGTGTGAGTTTGATTTGGAAAGCACTGGGGTTTGGAAAATTGCCAGAGGCTTTTTGAGAATAAATAAGGATTTGGTGGAGAAACAATAAAAGAGAGGGAATTCAGGAGAACAGAGGCTACCATGGTGTGCATTAGTGCATTGTATCACTCAAAGGAGCATTTTCATTTACATTGGTTTAACTATTCCATTGAGCACATTAATCCATTTGCCTTCTGTGCTGTTCTACCCTCTTCATTTCTCTTTGATTGTTAATCTTTCTCCCCAGTCCCTGCTGTCAAAATATTATCCTCTCTCAGGTTCATTAGGATACAGCTATGGGAGAGCTGCTAGCCTCGTTGTGTGACTGAATCCTGCAGACCTTGCACGAACAAAACTGTTGCTGCAGCCTGGAAGCAGATATTGAGATAGGCTTCTGTCAATGTAGTGTTTGTGTTCCTACTGGGGTCACAGTAGTGTCTGGAATGGTGTTGGGTGCTGAACTTGTCTACCATGAGCTACTATTTTAAAATTTGTTAGCTGTCTAAACAATGATATCCTCCGAGGATGGGAATACAAGGAATGGTAAACAGGATGAATGCCATGAAAGATGGAAGTGGAAAAGTTAGCAAGACCTTTGCAGGACAAATCAAGTGCCTTTTCTCACTCCCCTCTTAATACAAAACAAATCTCTGCCTCAACATGCCCACAAGAAAGGCAGTCTCATGTCTAGTATTTAGACATCTAATCTCTGTGACATGTCAGGCATATCCCTTTGTGGAAAGCAGCCATAGCATTGAATGTCTCAGTATTGGGGCAGGGGCATAAAGATCCAAGCACCCAGGATACAAAATTGTAGCTACTTGTAATCTGTACTTTGTGAGAGCTGGAAGTCATGAAGACCTATGAAGAAATAAACTAAGAGACTAAAATATTAAGGGTTCTGATGTGAAAGAGATGTCCATAACTGAATTGTCATGAGCAGAAGCTGAGTGTATGAAATTATTTCAGTCACTTAGTTAAAAAATGTCTTTTTAAAAATAAGGTACTGTGTCATATAGATTAAGTAAATAGTCATCCATTTTCACTGTGAATGGATCTTCCTCTGGAATAGGATGAGGAAGAAAGTGGGAGAGGATAAGGAAAGCTAGAGTACTGATGAACCAGTGGAACAGATCCAGAAAGTTGCACCTGAAGCCTCTGAGTTGATATGGATGATTTCTTGGGAGAGCGGCAAAAAAAAACCCAAACCCAAAACATTCTGAAGAAGTAAGAGTCTCAGAACTTACTGCTGAATAGACTCTTTACACTGTTTGCAATGAGAACATAGAACCCTTCTGAATAGTCCCTTGTACCTTCATGTTTTTTTGGTTTCCCAGGCATACAACTTATGTGTGAGAAATTTCTCATGTGCATAACACTGCAGGGCTCAGGTCAAATCTACCAGCCTTATGCTAACCCACTTCAGGCCCAGAATGATATAATTAAAATAATGGAGGATGTTTTTTAAAAATAACTTTTATTTTATATCTTTTATTTCCCTTTGTGTTCAGTTACTAATGAAAGAGGAACACTGATATAAAATATCTGCCACACACATATCAGGAGCTGAAATTCACAGAATACACAATATGACAGAACCACAGAACATTAAGGATTTGAAGGGGCCACGGAAGATGATCCAGTCCAATCCCCCTACCACAGTAAGGTCACCTCGATCCAGTTGCTCATGATCACATCCAGGTGAGTTTTAAACATCTCCAGAGAAGGAGACTCCACAACCTTCCCTGGGCAACCCATTCCAATGCTCCGTCACCCTCACTGTGAAGAAGTTCCTTCTCATATTGATGTGGAACCTCCTGTGTTCCAGATCACACCCATTGCCTCATGTCCTATCACTAGATGACACTGAGAAGAGCCTGGCTTCGTCCTCCTGACACCCACACTTCACATATTTATGAACATTAATGAGGTAACTCCTCAGTCTCCTTTTCTCTAAGCTAGAGATTCAGCTCATTCAGCCTTTATTCATAAGGGAGATGTTCCAATCCCTTCCTCATCTTTGTTATTCCACACTATAGTCTTTCAAACATTTCTGTGTCCTTCTTGAACTGAGGGACCCAGAACCAGACAGAAGATTCCAGATGTCATCTCAACAGAGCAGAGAAGAGGGGAATGTGAACCTCTCTCCATCTGCTAACCACCCCCTTTCTGATCCACCTCAGGATGCCTTTGACCTTCTGACCAGGGCACATTTGTGGGTCCTGGTCATCCTGCTGCCTACCAGGACCCCAGGTCTCTTTCTCCTACACTGCTGTCCAACAGATGAGATGTGGTTTGCCAAAGCTAGATCAAGCCTAAAGTTAGAACTTCATACATACAAAAATCGCTTTAGGTAAGTTCTGGATGTTTTGCTGGTTTTTATGTTGCTTAAACACATTGCAATATATGTGTAATTTGTTGTCCTCTTAGATCTTTGTCTTCTGAAATCTTAATGACATTTACATTACACTAAATGCACTACTCCTCAAAGTCATGATGTGGGACGTTTTGAGGTTTTCTTTCTTCAGAAACATGTTATTCTAGGTTTGTTTGGTTGGTTTTTTTTTTAATTTTGATTATATGAAGATGAAGTAGGTTAAGGTTAATGAGTTAACTTTTTTTATAGCAGGAGGATGCATTTAATGTGGTGGTTTGGGTGTGTAAAAATGAATTTCCTAGCCATTCCTGAGAAAATATTTGATATAATTCTGAGGATTTTTGAAAGAAGCAAAGGTTATTTTACTTGTACATAACCTTTCTGGTATTTCAGTCCCAAGCAAGCACTAAAACATCAATGCGTTTCACAGTTTAAAAACACTTGCTCAGCTTTGAAAAACAGCAAATAAAAATAATAATAATAGAAAAACCCCAAACATATGAACTACCAATTAACATTGTTACTAAAACAAACTAAACTTACATGGAACTCTACATAGGAATCTACAAACCCATAAAAATGTGAACTCTGGCATTGAAATGAGGAAAGTAGAAAATAGTTATTGAAGTGAGACTGTGAGTGTCTTCTCTTACACTGACAGTGCATCATTCAGTATTTAAAATTGCAATGTCTGTGTCCACTTGTGCCTTACGAAGAGAAATGGTTATAACCACGATGCCACTTTCTGGGGCATAGACATTGGGGTAGGAACTATGCCTTTCAGTAATAACTAGTATTTAAGGATTTCTGCTAGTGAAGAGTGTGTGTGAAAGGACAGAGAGTCATGAATTATATTTTTCCATGCTGCATGTCTTCACATTAATAGCTAGCTGCTGTGTCTGTGTATATGAATGCAGCCAAACATCATTATTGAACAGTCCTGGAGCATAAAATTTCCACCTGTCCTGCCAGAAGGAAGTATTTTTCTATTTTATGCTATTCAATTGAACTGACCCTTTAGAAGACATTAGAGCAAACCAAAAGAAACCAAATAAAATTTCTGTGGAACTGCATGTGCCCCCAAACATTAAAACACTGGTTTCCATATTATTAACATTTGGGGGAAGATTTAAACCCAGAAAAGTTAGGAAATTTGGCATAAACACCCCCAGTCACACTATAACTCATTTTTCTATGTCAAAAAGCAGAGGACATGATGTTATTTGCCATATGTGTTGCTATATCATATTCTGGTGAGTTGAGATTAGACTTTCAGTGGGAATCTCCTTAATTCTGTGAATTTAAATCAGACCTATAATGTCAGTATAAAAGTCAGCAGTGTCCTCAATGTACAATTTGATTTGATATGAGATTCTTTATCTGTGAATTGTTGCTATGGGAGACTATAACAACTTCTACTGCTAGAGTAAGAAGGATTCTGTTTGCATATTTAAAAATATACACAGATGGAATACGTACGTATGCAAGCACACACAAACACTCATGCTTATGCATGTGTAGACACTTACACCCCTTTTTATATTTACATATGTATAAATTATCCATAATAAAAACTACCCTAACTGTGTTCTACTAATTGTTATGAATGAGAAAGAAACAAGAGGATTGAGTTTATATTCTATTCAAAGATTGGGTCCGAGAGGACAGTAAATATTGTGGAGGGGAGCTCATTAAAAACGGACTGTAATTGAGGCAGTAAAATACTCTCTTTACTAGTTTTTCCCCTTTTCCACAACAGGAGAGGCTTTAGAAAGAACTCGGCATATTGGCTGCTGAGGGCTTTTGGTGATCAAGGTCCATCTGCTCAGTACTGAGCAAGATGAAAAATACATATAGTCTGAGCATTGGAGAGCCTGCATTACAATCGGATCTAGGTCAGTACTTCACTGACTATCTATTCAACATAAGCAGTGACCAGATCTGGGCATAGAAATACAGTATTTGCATTAATTTCCTGGCATATGCTATGATAAGGATTCAGAACCTCGTGAGCATAACACTACTGAATTTTTTTGCTGATTGCTGAACTAACCAAGCCTCTATCAGTCACTGTGTAGCAGATAAACTTCCATGGAGCATCCTACATCTGAGTAGCTAGCTGCAATTGAAACTGCTCTGTATCTTGTGCAACTTTGGAGCTTAAGGCTTTTCTTTAAATCTCCTGTTGAAGTAAGTGTGTATGAATGTATTTCTTGAAAAAACCATCTAGATCCATCATTTCAGAAATGAGACTGAAGCTTTTCCTCTCATTTATCTCTTTTCAGAAAACCGTCTAATGATTTTACTTAATTTGAGTAGAGATATGCTGGACACCCTTCATCTGAGGGTTATAACTGCTGCTTCAAAATGTTTTCTTTTACTGATCCAGTGGACATGTTTTTGAAAAGACTGTTGTACCTATGTTTAGGTAGGCACTTGGGAAAATATGTATGCAAATGACAGACTTACAAATGATGAAAATCTATTGTTTGTGTTTTCCAAGCATCTTCTAGCAAGGCTGACAGTTACAAGCTTGACTTTGTGGATACCATAACAACATGATACCTGGTACCACTGGTGCAAGTAAATAGCACTTACATTAAGTATCACCGTATGACTTTACTAGCTGTCATAATTCTGAGCACTATGAACTGGAAGTCTAATATTGGAAGCCTTCTCCCACTGCAAAGAAACTTGCTGTTAAAATTTGTCTTCTTCACCCTACAAATAGAAAGAGGCTTGTCCCAACACACCTGCTGGTAGTACACAGTGAAATTCAGATTACCTCACAGTAAATCCATGTGTGAAATATGCAAAAACAACTTACCTGAATGACGACTATCCTTCTAAATTTCAGCACTAGAAAAAAATGAGTTTGAAAAAGGCATCTTGTTGAAATAGAGTTGAGTTCTTACAAAATCACAGAGTGTTTAAGACTGAAAAGGACTTCTGGTCATCTGGTCCAGCCCTCCTTGCCTCATAGAGGTGGTTGCCCAGGACCATGTCCAGACAGATACAATGGACTTCTTTTTGACAATAACTGATTTTCTTGCAATAATTAAGAGTCACAAAAGAATAACAAACCGTGTGTTGAATCTACTCTGGATATGGTCTAAATTTGGAAAACACATAAATTTTCAGAACTGTGTGTAAAATCCTGACTTTATTTATCTTTTGTATTTCCAAATTTCTAAGCAACCTTAAACTACAGGTAAAGTGGTCTGTCATTCTACTTTTAACTTAGCAAATGTATTAAAGAATTTATCAGCACAGTATGTAGGGAACGCTGGGGTGGGACTAATGCACGGGTCTAACTCTAGGTGAGAAACCACTGTAACTATTTTAAGGCTGTAAGTAGATGGAATGGACGATTTGTTCTAATCTCTTGCACAGTGGTGTACTCCTTCCATTAAAAATAATTGAATGTGTCACTGCCTGTTCCAAGCATTACAGTTTTGTTCTCTATTTTTCTACCCTCTCCTCCTCTTCCTTACTCCCCAGAAGAAAGTTAATAACAATAATTTCAGCAATGTTTCCAAATTAGCATGACAGATTTTCTCCATTAATTAAGCTAACTGAATAAAGACGTTTGGAAAGTAAAGGAACATTTTCCCTCTGTTTTTTATCACTCTTAACCTTGCACAAGCAACAGGGTGATCAGAAAATAAAGGCTATTGTTGCAAATATTTACATGTAAAATACTGACTTGTGTTTCCTTTTTCTTTCTTTATTTCCCTCCTGTGAGAAAAGTAATATGTTTGCTACCCAATATTGTCCCACAATGGCTGGATTAAAGGGGATAAATGTTTCTTTTCTATTATTATTTCATGAAATAAATGCAGTAGATTTTGACTAGCTATTCAATGGAAATACTATGTCTGCGTAAGCAGAAGCGTTGTGTAGATAGCTACATAGCTAGACACATACACAAACTTTTTTTTCAATTAATAGATCAATGACAACATTAATTCAGTTGGAAGTTTTGATCTTCAGATAATGATAATTTGAGTAGATTAATTACAGTTAATGGGACTATGTCTGTCTATGCCAGCTGAGAATCAATCTCGCATTTTTTTCCCTTTTGAAAGAATTAGGCTGATTTTGTTCTTAAAAGATGAGTAGAGGTTTTTTTGAAATTCATTAGTGAAGACTGAATAAACATGCATCTAATGACAACTTAAAAACAAAGTGCACAAATCATCAGATGAGAACCTTTCTTCCAGAGTAGTTTTGATCTTCCCAATTACCTGTATTTGGCTTTCTAAAGAAAAGCCACAGCATAAAATGGCAGAGCCACTTGGAGTTTCATTGAATATGCTGATCTTGTATCTTGTCATATAATAGCATTCAAATATTATGCTTCTGCTGGTTCCCTTCAGCATCCTGATTTCTTCTTGAAACAGTCTTCCTCCATGGACTGATGAATTAGATTCTTCTTGGACTGTGACAATGGGATTCCTCTCGGACTGTGACAACAATGTGGGAAGGGTTGCTCTAGAGTGATATCAATTTATCACTAAAGTAGAAAAAAAGTTTTCATCTGAGTAAGAAGTACTTTTTAGCAGTGTATCTGCTTCTCAGTATTGATGAGATATACAGTTTCATTTCTGAATCATTCCTATTGTCAGGAAATAATGTCACAAATCCAGACTGGCATTCAGAATACTATGAGAAGGCATGCTTAGTTAACTTAGTTAGCTCTAACAATGGCCTTAGAGTCATCAACTCAGCTTCCTTTTGTGACTTGATGTTATTAGACTTTTTCTATCTGTCTTTTCTTGAAGATTTGAATAGTCCATACACTTAGATGTTTTCTAAGAGAGGCTGAATATATACTTGGATTTAAGTTACATTGTCTTGCCAAAAAAATCATAACTTGTAATTTATTTTTAATTAAATATCCTCATCACAAATAAGAATAAAATGTTTCTTTTATCCCCATTGCTGTTGTGCACAGCTAATGTACACATGGACAAGTGACACGAACACAGTTGCTGAAATGATGCATTTCACTCTACCTCCTCGCTTTCTGATAAACTAATAATTCAGGCTGTCCACCACAATGGTGTTTGAATTTTCCAAACGATTTTAGAATTCCCTATTTTGATTGTGATTAACAATGACTACCTATTCCATAACTTCAGAGGACCTGAGCAAGAGTTCCTAGAGAAAACTGATTGTTGCAGATGTTCATCATCCAAAGTCAACACCTCAAACTAGGTAACAGCTAACATTGTGACTACTGCCTTCAGTGCATCTCACATGTGTCAACAGTTAAACGCACATTTATACTCATTATAACAGGATTAAATATAACAGAAAGCCTGATACTACATAATAAGCAGTAGATTCCATATCAACATATGTCCACCAAAATACTCAACTTGTGTGTATTTAACAAAAATACAGGGAAAAGAAACTTGTGTATGCAGGATGCAACAAAGAAGCAAATTACAAACAAAACATACAAACGTACAGTTAGATTGTGGATAACAAGTCTGCACAAGCGGCAACATCCAGGTTAACAATTGCTCTAAGTGCTATCATTCATACTTTATCATGTCGCATAAATCATAGTACTTTTATGTTTTTGGAGGAGAAAGTGGTTATCCTATGTACACATATTTGAGTAAGAGTTGCAGAAGTAGAAGAGTAGGTCTTGTGCTAATCGAATAACTGTTGTGTGTTTTACCAGGCACATACAGGATATTACATTGTATAACATCCTTTATTTCCTTGACTCTGGTCAATGTGTGTTCTAAATCATAGAATCATAGAATCATTAGGGACTGGAAGGGACCTTGAAAGATCATCTAGTCCAATCCCCCTGATCAGTGAAATGATTTTTACTTCAAACAGTGATTGATATTTACCTTAGGTTTTTGTTGTATTATATAAGATGGAAAAGTCAGTAGATGTAATGTCAGAAACTACTTAAGATCAGTCTGCTCTGCAATGCTCTGTCCTGCTTTGGCAGGGGTATTACACTGGATGATGTTTCAAGGTCCCTTCCAATGCCTAAAATTCTGCGATTCAGTGAAGAAAGTAAGGAAGTCTATAATTAAAACACTCTACTTCTTTTCACAACAGCAGACCTCCAAACCCCTTAAAATTCATACTTAATTGCATCCAGTTTGTTTCACAAGTTAGAAAACAAAGGCAAAAAAGAGGAACTCGGGGGCAAATCTGCTTCTTCTAACTACTAGTGAAGCCAGTGACTGTCTCTCAGTGAAGTTCCATTTGGTTCAGTTAGACATAATCACAGAGCACAAAGAATAAGCATATTTAAAATCTTTCTCAGTTAAAGGCCTGAGTTTATTTACTTGTCTTCAAAGTGTCCATTTCAAACTCCGAGTTCAGACTGACTGGAAAGGTTTGCAGTACATCCATTAACCTTCTCCAGCTGATAGGCAGTTTTGTCCTGCTTTTTTTGATACATTTTTAATTTAATTTCGCACTGTCATGGCAATAGCTCAGGTTTGAAAATTTTTAGTCTGTCTTCCGTGTAATAATTGAGGATTTTAATTAATTTCAATACTCAAGTTTTGAGACTTTAAATTTTTGTGAAAGGTTATGTCTTAGGAGCAGAACAAATTGTTTGACAAAACAACATTATGGATTATATTTTTAAGCATCTCATGTGACTTGGAATAAATTATAAAACTAATACTGAAGTTTTTTGTAACGGTAAACTCAAGCAGAAGCTTTTTGAATTCAGCTTAAGAAATGGAATCAGAATAGCAAGAGCAGAAAGGCTTGTGCAGAAATCTTCCTGTGTTCTCCTGAAACATATGAGGAAAAATAAGGGTACTGTCTCAGGAAATGTCTAACAAAGATTTTAAAGCATTGGGTAACTGGTTGATTGACTACACAGAAGGAGAAAAAGACTGTTTTTCTGCTTTATGCATGCCATCCGAGAGTACAGGTATTAAAATACCTTAATGTGTCTATGTTGGCGAGGAATAAATAGTGAGTAACTGTAATTAATAACTATTAAAGCTGTTTGACTGTTCATATCTTCTGGCTTGCAAAATCTTTTATGTGCGGGTGTGTGCATTAATGGAATCCATTAAATGCATATATTTCAACAGATAGCAATTTATGATCTTTTATAAGATCTGTCATGAAACACAGTCAGAGATATAGAATTGTCTCAGTGCATTACACAGCAAATTGTACTCCCCTTTCCTTTGAAATGACTTGACTTTAGAGACTAAATATGAATGTCAATGCATTGGACAGCCACATTAGGTATATTTTTTGCTCTACCATCACCTGGGAACATGTGGAATAAACCTTTTGTCACTGGCAAAGCTGAGAACAAGAGTGAACAATATTCAAAGTGGCTTGAGGAAAAAAATGTGTGGGAGTTCTATCTATTTCACTTTATACATAAAAAGAGAAAGAGATTGAGTGTGTAACCTTCATTTATGAATTGTAATAGCTTTCCTAGGAGTTGCTAACTATTCTTTTCTACTTGTATTTGTTACCTTTTTTTTTCTTCTTGGTCTTTTCATAGAACTTATTGAGATGAAGAAACAAACCGTGTTTTCATCCATTCCACATCAAATTCACAAGCATATTTAGCCCTGGATAGATATAAAAATCACCTATTAATGTCAGTAATAAAGATTCTTTCTTTTGTCCCAAAGAAACACAATCTGTAAGTATGTGTGGTGGGTTCAAGACCACAATTAGAAATAAAGGAAAAGAAAACAAAGCAGTTAAACTTCAATGAGATCTCAGATAGAATTTTCCAGACAACGGATAGCTTAGGCAAAATGGAAAAGTGTTTATTAACTCTATAACTGTATACAGAAAAAAGAAAAGATTAAGCACGTCAGTGAACACAAACTAGAAACTGTCACAAATGCCATCATATATTCTGAGAAAAACACAGTGGGGGATGACTATAGTATCGGTCCTTGTTTTTTTTACATTAGAGATCTAGGGAAAGAACATGTCACTCAAGTAGAGAGGGGTACCATCACCATCTCTCTTCTCTCTCATGTGTCACCACTGTCATCTGCAGACATTGGACCCTTGGTTGTCTAGACTGGCAAACTTTTCTTCAGTGCGGCTTCTCCAGCAAAATGCTGATCAGACAGGCCTTATTCCTCGGAATCTGGAACTGCATTCCTCAATTCAGGAGACATGCTTTCAAAAAAACCCAGTTTCTGTCTTCCTTGCCCAAGTTCTGATTCTTGAGTTCTTCTACTTCCTTCAGCTAAGGAATTCTCAGATGCCTCTCCTAAGGCTCCTTCTCTCCCCAATACTCGAGCATCCCCAGCTTTTCCCAGTGGCAGAAATGACAAATAGTGTCTCTTCCTGCTGATCAGTGGCTCAAAGTTGGTGGTGACAGGCTGCATGGCCCTGGCCACATGCAGCACTCAAGATGGAGACCAACTGCATGGCCAGTGTCAGCAGAGTCCTCCCCCATGCCGCAAGCATAGCCAAGAGAGTTCCATTCCCCTCCTGTCTCAGCTACAGGGGAACAGGGAGTATGCTTAAACTCACCACAGGCAGCTGGATGTTTCCCTGTGGCAGAGGAAGACCAGCGTTAAGTTCTTGCTTCTCTGGTCTGCGGTGCCAGCTCGGAGCTGGCCTGGGTTGGAACCGGGACCAGTCTGGGTCAGAGTCGGGGCCAGGTCAGGGCTTGTTCTCTCAAGCTGCTTATCTGAGGCAGAACAGGGGCCTGAGAGGGTAGAGCTGCCACCCTGCTGCTGTCTCTAACATGGGGAGTGAGACAGGGAGAGCTGAACTGTAGCAAGCCGCCACACCCCTTTGTCCCCTGTTCCCACCCACACCCCCCACCCAGGAAGTGATGGGGAACCGAAGTCAAAGCTAT
The DNA here is from genome assembly GCA_013400115.1 of Rhinopomastus cyanomelas. Classification (NCBI taxonomy): domain Eukaryota; kingdom Metazoa; phylum Chordata; class Aves; order Bucerotiformes; family Rhinopomastidae; genus Rhinopomastus; species Rhinopomastus cyanomelas. Next base: position 304 of record VXBP01007940.1, on the reverse strand, counting down.
AAGCTGGTGTGCTAGGGCAAAGCCCTCAGCAAAAGAGAAAGGGCCAGGATGGTCAGTGCTCTTTTACCTCCTAGACTACTCCTCCTCCAGGTCAGGTCACTGATAGGGGTCCTCTTAAAGCAAAATTCACCTTTTTCTTCATGAAAGCACAAATCTATACATTTGAAAATTTTAGTAATTTCCAAACTGGAACAGTATGTGAGGTAAAAAGGGAAAATAAGGGCTGTTTAGAACAGAAAACTAAGGAAAAAATGGTCATATGCCCAGATCTTTGTTGTAGTTGCTAAACTAGCTGCTCTTAAGA
>VXBP01007939.1:1047-63269 GCA_013400115.1 Rhinopomastus cyanomelas | reverse complement strand
ATCCATAGTGATTCTATGATTCTATGATTGTATGAAAATAGTTACTGAAATGAAAAAAAATTAAAAACCATGAAAACATACTACAAGCGTTTTCATCACTCCTGTCTCCACAGTCATCATCATGGTCACAGGTGAAGGCTCGAGGGATGCATTCTCCATTAGCACACTGAAACTGCGTACTGCTGCATCCATGTGCTGAAAAAGATTTGGGCACAGAAAGACACACAGAAAATCTGTAAGAATATCAGGATCTTTCACTTGTACAGAGAGCCTCTAAACTGTATTTGTTTGGGATCACTCTGCATGTCATACTTACTGCAATTAGCTTCATCAGAAGAATCTCTGCAATCAACTCTGCCATCGCATCGCTGGCTTGCATTAAAACATGCTCCATTTGCACATGATAACTGCTCACATCTTTGATAGTCTACAATAAGAAATCCTTCAGTATTAGTTTGAATGTTAGCCTATAATGAGTCAAATACACCCAGTGCCAACAGGTTTTCTAGATTTATACTAAACTTCCTGCACTTCTGACAAAAAAAATCTATTTCTCCAGTGTACTGAGAGTACTCTCCAGATAGATGCTACAAAACCTTACAAGAAACAAGGGAAACATACACTCCTGTACTCCTAAAAAGATACGCGATGCAAACAGCTTACCCTAAGGCGACACATGCAACACAAAAGCAGAGCAAGCAGCAAACGTGTCTTGTATTCAATTTTATCGGTTTTACACTTGATTGATCTGCATTTAAGTGTTTAGGAAGAAAAGGAGCTCCTGAAATTCACCCCTCCCAGGTCTTTTCAGAATGCTGTGAGTTCTCAAACTCTGAGGAAAATGTAGATTTTATGGTTTTGTTCAAATTAGGTCCAAGATTTCAATTGTCAAGGACATTATCAACTTTAGGACCACTGGTTTTCACTGCTAATTTTTCCATCCAAGAACAAAGAAAAGATTCTGCAGAATGGAAGATTTTAGTTTTTCTGGCTCTTTTGCTTGTGTAGATGACCCACAGTAAACATGACGGATTATTTCCCAATGCACTTCAGAAAACAAATTCTGAAAATACTTCTGCGTAAAAGAAGTCAATGACTTAAGTGGTACTAGCCAACAAATTAAGAGCGTGCATGCGCTCTATAGAGTTGCTAGGTAAGGAGAAGAAGATGAGCTTAGTTTGCCCATTGCCATGTGGACAAAAGCAACCTATTTCAGGCAAGTCACAGGTATGGAAGCAAATAATTGCTGTCCTTAGAAATTAGATGTATTGAACCTTTGCCTTTATATAGAAATACCGGTAGATTAAATGAATTCAAATCCCGGAACAATCAGTTTCATTTTATACCTTTTTGATTTGAGTTTGAACACATACCCCATTTTACTTCCATAGAAGCCAATCAAACAGACTGTACTAAGTAAGAGCCTGCTCTTTTTAATTCGTAGACTTGGAATACAAACACAGCTTATCAACTGACTCCAGCAGAACTCGGAAGAGCGGCAATTTTTCCAGGCAGTGGCAAAGCGCTTTGCTTGTTTCTGCTGCTCTACCCCACTCAACGTTGCTCACCTATGTAACACGCTTACATGATTTTAATGCAATCACCGGACAGTTTGTGACAGAAGGGACTTTAAATACCATCTAGTTCAAACTCCCATGCCATGGACAGGGACGTCTTCCACTTAGGTTGCTCAAAGCCCCATCCAACCTGCCCTGAACATGTCCAGAGAAAAAGCATCCACAATTTCTCTGGGCAACCTGCTCCAGTGCTTCTTACCCTGCACTGCAGCAAATCGTTATAAAAATACCAATCAGAGGAATATTGGTATTTCAAAGATGCTTCAAAGTAACATTCTGCCTACAGTGGTGGTTTATGAGAATATAAACAAATACTTCTTTACACATACCTTGTTTTCAAATCAGAAAACTATTTATTTGAATTGTAATTGCAGAAGCAGGAACATGATTTGAAAAACTAATGGAAATTAACTTAAATTTCAAATTTTGTAGCGGTAACTTCGTTCCAAATCCCCTGTCTGAAGGGGATACTAACTATAGTTGTGAGTGCAGCTTCCTCAGTATTCTGAAAGACATTTTTCACTGCATTATACCATTTGTACCTTAAAGCATATTACTCTGTATTTGCTTTAGCAGGAATGGGGTTGATGCTTCCCACCACATCTCTCACAGCACTGCATTTGGTAGCGGTAGCTGGAGTGCCGTCGATAACAGACCAGTGATTTGGCTGCTGCTGAACAGGGCTCAAACAGCACCAGGGCTGTGGGGTTTTTCTCCTTTCCCAATATTGTCCCCAACATTAGGCTGAGGGATGGGCCAGGCTAGCTAAGATTCCATATCTGGTGTCAGACCAGATAAAAAAGCAAGGGGAAAGCAGGAAGAGGGGCATTTGTTGATGATGTTTTGCCCTTCACCACACATACATCATTCTTTTATTACAGCAACATCCTGAAACATTTTACAATGGCTAAAACCCTCTGACTCACTGCCATGAGTCTCACCTTTGCCCAGACAACAGATAGCCTATCACAGACACTAGAAGGATGACATTCCCCAAGAGTCCTACAACCTACATGCTTTCAGATATTGCTCCTAGCAGAGATGCTTTCAGAGCTGGCCAACTGACCAGACCTGGCCTTAATTCCTGCTTTTAAACCTCTTTCTAGTTTTTGGCTGCCTTCCTTACCTTGCTCCCACTTTAATTTTACTTCTTCCCTGTCCCAGACTATCCCTGGTGAAGATACTTCTTTAAGCCTGAACTGAAATGCATCAAGCCTCAAACAACAGGGCTATAAAATACTTTCCCCAAGCTTTCTCCCTCATGACCTCAGTGCAGCGCTCAGCTGCCAGATCTGCATCCAGGAACTTTAGTCAGACAGTCACAGCAAAGAAAACAGGTATGGCCAAGATTTTAGTTTTTCAACAGTAAACTTGAAGCAGGAGAGAGAATTCTCTATCTTTAATTGAAAGAAATAGCAGTATGTAACACACGAAAATGACACCAATATTGTCTGCTTATTCCCAAAACCTACATGCTCCCCAAACAGTTTGCCATTTCACTCTACATTCCTCAACTTTTAAAATGAAAATTCTTGCTAGCTGCCAACTACTAAAAAAGCTGGGGAAACAACCTGATATATATGTTTTAAGAAAACCCAACAATTTTATGAAATTAAAGCAGCTTCAATGCACTAATTACATGACCTGTAGCTGAAACACTGTTCTTGTGTTTATCTTAGCCTCTGCCTGGGTAATTTTCCCTTGCTGTTAATCCCATTAGCAGTAAAATGGACTAAGGCTTTGAATTCCTTTGTTCTGTGTTTTCACGTGTTTAATTGCCAAGTTACTTCTTATTAGTGACAGTTTGCATTTCACTGGTTTCTTAAATTATGTAACTTATTCAGTCACAAAACTTTTCTCTTCTTTACAATCTAAATCTGCTTCCGGACAGATCAGTGAGCGCAAGGCATAAGTAATCTACATGATAGATTTATGAATCAATTTGTGAAACCTTTTAATGTAAATTAAATACAGGAAAAATAATGACAAAGGGAAAAGTCAGTATCAGTATACTCCTCTTACGTTTGTTTATATTGGATAGCATGGAAAAATATATGGATGAAGCGGTAGGAAAAATTAATTACTAGAATTCGCTTCCAATCAGTAAAATACAACAGCCATTCCTAAGGTATAGTTAATCACAAAATCACTAAATTGTCAGTTTTATCTTATGGCTTCTATCTGAAGCCACAGGCCTTGTGAAGGGTGAGAGGCAATAAAGTTGATGGCCCTTTCTGGAAGGGTCTTGTCATTACACTCTTCTTGGTTCTCTGGTCTTCAGCACCATTACATTTCTTTAAGCTAGACCGACACTCCTGCTTTCAACATTTCAAGTCACAGTCATATTTCTGTTTTATTAGGACTGTCAACACATATTCTAATAAAGCAGAGTAGAGGCTGTTGAATGAGGTATGAGGCAGTCTCTCTCCCTAGGGCTAAGTGCACTGCCTTCACAGCAGTTTGGAGCCTGCTGGCTGATGCAGCAGTGACTGGGTCTCATACACAGCAAGCAGAGCACTACTGTCTAGGTATATAGAGGCCCCTTTCCAAACTGCCTTTTTTAATTTACTTAGTTGAGATTGTTAGATGTGAAATAAAATATGCATTTCCTTCTCAAACATCACAGTGGCTTCTAGCCTGAAGGAGGACTTTGAAGTATTGCCTTTAGGAGTCCACCCCGTTTGCCACAGATTTACTGCACTGTAATGACCACTCAACCTCATCCAACTGTTCTGCACTGCATGCCATAACGACTCGTAGATTTCTCTGAGGTGCTGAGTAGGTCCCTCTCTCAATTAACAGATCCTTAGAACTTCTTTTTTCCCAAGAGTCTTCTTAAAGTTTCGCTAGATTCAGTCAACAACCCCTTCCTCTAAGCTGCCTGAGGAAAACAGTCAAGCTACTGAAAGTATTCCTTCAGCAGTCATATGTGTACTTTGGATCTTGGCTTTTAACCCATTTGTGTTGGCAAGTTCAGAACTGGCTGTGGTCTATCACGTGCAAAAGTTCCAAGCTGTCTGTCTCAGCAACCTCCCACGGTACCGCATAGCTCTAAATCACCTTTCATTCTACAGAGGGCACAGGTTAGCCGCTTGTGAGTCAGGAATGAGACACACCAGCAGCTGGCTGACCATGCAGTATGCAGGTTTTCCTTTCTGCAGCATGTGCAGATGCTCTTTCTTCCTCTAAGCACAGTCATGAACAGTTGCGTCTTTACCCATTCCTCAGCAGCACAGCCTCTTCCCCCCACCTCCTGCACCAGGCCTGGCTCTGAACAAAGGTAATGGTGTTTTCTCAAAGGCACACTAAGTTCTAACAGCTGGAACAACAGTTTGTATGCTGCATGTCACTCATGACGTGTGAAGTCTGCCTTAATACTACAATAAACAGACAGGCTGTTTCACACTGTGGCGTAGCTATCGGGCAAAAACATCTCTGAAAAATGTGGCCTCTCCTCTGCAGCAAGTTGTCTTCTCTATCAGTAGTCAGCTTAGGCCAGGAGCTAGGAAGGCTGTTACCAGACAGTCAGGTAGCCTCAATTCTTAGGAAGTTACACTGAAGCAATTTACTTGGATTTTGTTGACACAAGTCTCTTTAGCTTGGAGAAGAGGAGACTGAGGGGTGACCTCATTAATGTCTACAAATATTTGAGGGGTGGGTGTCAGGAAGATGGAACTGGGATGTTCTCGGTGTCATGTAGGGATAGGACGGGGGGCAATGGTTATAAGCTGGAACACAGGAGGTTCCACATTAACCTGAGAAGGAACTTCTTCACAGTGAGGGTGACAGAGCACTGGAACAGGCTGCCCAGGGGGGTTGTGGAGTCTCCTTACTGGAGATATTCAAGACCCGACTGGATGTGTTCCTGTGTGACTTGGTTTAGCTGGTCCTGCTGTGTCAGGGGGATTGGACTAGATGATCTTTCAAGGTCCCTTCCAACCCATAGTGATTCTATGATTCCATGATTCTAGATAGAGTATGCCACTTCATCTCCACAGGAAACAGTCCTCTAGACACAGATGTTTGTGGAAGGGTGACATGGGGTCAAATTCTGCTTTTCTATACAGGTTACAGTTACCACTGAGTTCATAAAGAGTGCGCAAAAAGAATATGAAAAATTTGGGTCAAGTTTGCTCTGAGTGTCCCAAGGCTTTAGTCCACTTCCAATGCAACATTAATCATCTTTTGGCAAAAGACAAACAATAAGCCCTGATCCTACAGCAACAGTTTGCATTTGAGTTCTGCAACACCGGATCTGTATCAGAACATCAGCTCTAATGCACAAAAGAATCTGAAATGAAACTCTCATAAACAAGAAGCATATTGTGGTCATCCTGTCCATCAACAAGCCCTTTAATCTTACAAATTTATTAAAATGCCACAGAGAGATGAGATGAAATCAGATACAGTTCTAAGAGTTAAGACTCACGGCAGGCTCTTTCATCTGTTCCATCAGAGCAGTCCTTTACATGATCACACCAGTATGTACTCGGGATACACTGTCCGTTTGAACATGTGAACTGCTGACTCGAGCAGGTCCTTCCAGCTGCAAGAAACAGTAATTCAATCAGACTTTTCCATCAGTCAAAACATTTTAATGCAGAAGAGTATCTTCCCTCTTCCTTTTTGACTACACTGTCCTTCTCACAAATATTGGTGTCAGACTTTCTCCTCCAGTCCCTCTGCAAGCTCAAGGCGATTAAAGAGCAGTTGCAAAACACTACCTCCAACTCAATTTTCTGCTGAAAAGATTAAATTACCAATTCTCACTTTTTTAAAGCTTTCTCTGTCATTTTTCATACTGGTTTTACTTTCTGTAAGTTATGTGGTCAATTAAAATGCCACAACACCAACCCAGTGCAGCTTTCTAGTTTTTGATACAGGCACAGCCAGGTCTCAGCAGCAAGTTACAAGTGTAAAAATAGTCCTGAACCATAAGGTCACGCAGTTTTTTCACACGACAGCCATGAAAAGCGACAGCATAAGACCATGCCATTCCTACTAAATTACGCTCTGGTCTTAGGCAAGTACATTTGTTCTCTGAAGATACAACTGCAGGACAAAACCACTAACTTGTCCTCCCTTTTGCCAACTGCACGTTTGTTTCTTTCAAACTCATGCCATGTGTCTGAGACACCACCCCAGCATATACCTCTGGTCTGGTGCTTTATAGGGGGTCTATGTTGCTTGAAGAAATGCTCCAAATATAAGATCAGCTACCAGGACACCAGTGTCATGAGTTAACACAAGAGCGAGACAGTTTGTTTCAGCGCTGCACGTGCAGTTTCCAGAGCTGGAAGCCATTTTTCCCAGGAATAGTTTTTAATGTTTCAGGAAGAAAAAGCTCCTCCAGGAATCCCAGAGATAAAAATTCCCCTTAAAAGCCTAAGGGCAGATACCAGTAGATGGCTCAGAAACAGCCGCAGCAGCAGCAGCAGCAGAGTGCCTCTGTATAGTCACTAACACTGACAATTCAGCCACACATGGAGAACAAAGTCACGGTGACCCAGGTCAAGAGTCAGCGCAGAGCTATTACTCACTTTGCACTCTGTATCTACGGATTTGCTCAGTTAAACCATAACCAGCAGTTGTGCTTGCAGCTTCTCAGAGGAAGAGTGGACCAAAGGCATTTAACCTTAGCTCCAATGTCCATTTAACTTGTTCCATGTGAGAACAAATACCAAGATACTAAAGCACAAGGTCTGTGAGCAAAATCCTGCCAAGACATAAACCAATGAACCTCCTCAAAATCAAGGGGGTTAGTGTGTACATCCAGAAACACTCTGAAGTGTTTAAAGATTTCAAAAAGTTATACACAGAATCAAAAGGCAAATATCTTCATCACTTAATGTCTAATAGTAGAAGTAGCAGGAAATCCATTCTTTCAAATATTAAAGTGCTTGTTCTTCCTATCTTATGCAATAAGAGGATGTAACAATCACCACTGTCCACTTCAGTGTGTACTTAAGTGTATGTAGCTCAGCCATGAAATTTGAAAAATCATAGTAATGTTTAACTTTTATCAATACTGAAAAAATAAAAAGCCAGTGGCTATGGCAAGTAGGCAGATAAATGGTTTTCTAAAATACAGAGGCCATTAAACACTTTAAAACAGTAATGCAAACATGATTACTACACTGTTTAGCACATTAAAGGGAAACATTAATAGGAATCATATCGTAAATTTAAGCCGTGCAAGTGATAACAAAAAGACTAGACTTGCACCTCATACTAGGACTTTAGGTATTCCTCCTGTGTGAATGTGAGAAAGAATGGCTACGGCCCTTTTAAACAACCATGCCATTGCATGGCATCACTGAAGACGACAGAAGAATCTTTATCAATGTTCACTTCACCAGACTAATAATTCCTCCTTTTATGTATCTACACACACACACATATATACATACATTTCTAAATTTTCTATACAGAAAATAATGCAGTGGTGTTCTTTTACAATTCTGTGATGCCAGTGTCCATCTCATTATGTGATACATACAGCACCTTCTGTGACTGACGGCTTGGACATTGGAGTTTTGTGTACTTTACCACTTTTGGAACGGCCACATCAACTATAAAACTAACAGGCATGCTTTATTTTTCTCTTTTGCGTCCTCTTTTTAGTTAAATGAAGAGTCAGTAACTTCCAGGTGTCAAGACCTGCAGATGGTCTCTTGGACACGTTTTCTGTATCTTATCTATTTCATGCTTCAGATTATTTCATTTCTAGAAAGTGTTTTAGAGAGACTCTTTTGGGAAAAGCTTTACTTAGAACAGGCTTGTTTCTTTGTTCTCGATAGGCCACCGTGTGAGTTACCTTACAGCAAAGCTGTTATAGCTTTAGAACTTAAATACTTACGGCATTGTTGATGCTCATCTGAGCCATCATCGCAGTCTTCCTCGTCATCACAAACCCATGACTGTGGTATACATTCACCATCTGTCTGACACTGAAACTGGTTTCCCTCACAGGTAGGTTGTGCTAGCACAAGCAATGGAAAAATTGTCATTTCACAGACATGTGGGGATGCACTTTCAGAGAAAGCACAAAGGGAAGAAGACTTAAGGTTCAAGCGTTGATGGATTGTACACACTAAACAATAAAGCACTTGGTAAACCAAAGAAAACAGAGCAGGGAGGGGAAGGTGGGCCAGAAGGAGGACTGCTTAAAGGCTAAATTTAGGTTTAGTGAACTCCTGTGCATGAACCTGAGTTTTGTATCCTCCCCTGCAGACATGAGCTTCTTTAAAAGGCAGACGACAACAAAAGCGGTTTTCCCCCCGCTCCCACAGGGAGTCATGCTGGCTTTCCTAGTCTCACAGGGGTCTACCCAATTGCTCTCAGTCCACCTCAGGTGCTTTATCCCTGGCAGGAAGAAGGTCTCTCAAAACAGCTCATGACTCCTCTCTGTGAATTCCTGAAGCAAAACTGAAGGTCAGGCTAGAACAATTTCAACACTGTTCTACCTCTACTCTGTATTTTTCAAACAGCCAAACAACAGGGCTGATCTTTAGAGAGAAAGATCCAAATAAATGGTTGAAACCACGTTACAGCTTACTCCTTCCTTAGTTAACGCTCCTGGGAGGGCTCACTCACACAGCACAGTCCATTAGGCAGGACTCTGGGCTTAACTATCTTTTTTCAAGTTTTGCAAGACATTGCAGTAGTGCAAAGCCAACCCCAAACACTGTGTGCTCACGGCATGATGCACGTGCACAAGTCGAGGATTACAAAATCACATTAGAGGCAATACAATTAGAGGGATAAAAACTGATCTCATCCTACAGACAATGCACTTCATGTCTAATTTTTTTATTCCTGTCATATGAATCAAAGAATAATCCTGTAATACAATTTCAACCTCGGTCCAGTTTTAAATTATTTTCCTAGCCCACAACCTATGTCACGTTATCATGCTGTTCTTAAAGGCATGGTTAACTGAAAAAGACTGAAGTTTTATCTTCATCTTCCAAATTCATCACATGAATGAAAATGTGAAAAAACTAACCTTCCGAACTATGACAAACAGAGTAAGCATCAGCTGGGTTTTCTTATCTTGCACAAAATCAACAGGAGTTTTACCTAATCCTTGTTTGAAGTCCAAACACTTCTTCCCCCTTGCAGCTCAGAACTAGGCTGAAAAAGCAGGCTGCAGCACAATAAATACCATTCTGTTTCGCCAGTCTGAGGCATTCTTCCAAGCAGAACTGCACTGCTTTCTGGAGCTAAGTCCTAAGCAACAAATCAGACTGCGAAGCTCTGTGTGTGACCTCCAATTATTACATGGGTCAAGCAGCAAAGCAACAATCCACTTTGGTGAAAAGAACCAACATAAGTCAGTCTTTCTCACTTCTCATCAGCTGAGGGGTAACAACTGGCCTAACCTATAAATGAGTTGATAACTATCAGTACACAAAACCTCAAGGAACACAAGAACTAAGACATAAAATGCAGACAAGTTCCCAAAAACAGACCTTGGAGGGAATTTCTTTATTTTCACAACTTTTTAACATTCAGCTTAAGAGAATCTTTGTGCATAGATATTACAGCAATTGTACTCCCTGAGCTGCTGGTACTGAGAATAACACAACCAACCACAGGCAACAAACCAAGAGTCTACTTAAGGTGCAGTAGGTACAGCTTGTTGACTATGGATTGAAATATCCAAAGATTTGGAGCTCAGGTGGAGGCTCTATGTCCACTGAATTCAGGATTAGTGCAATACCACAGCACACTTCTACAACTACTTAGAACATTAGTCATCACACAACACTGCATTATTGGACCCTCAGATTTTTAAGAGAAGTCTGACTAATGTTAGAAGCTGAGCAGGATTTCATTTTCTGACTACCAAAGCAAATGAACTCCAAAAATGTGACACTTAAACAGGCTGTGAATCTCAAAGTAACTAGGAGTTTTCAGCCCCTCCAATATTCACTCTTGTGTCACCGGTACAGTTGAGCACACTGTGATCTCAGGATTTCTTATCTGACAAAGAAATTGCTCTATAGCTGTTTGACTTACGACAACCAGCTTCATCTGTATCATCTGAGCAGTCTCTAGCCCCGTCACATCTCCAATGTGCAGGAATACAGCGACCGTTTCCACAGCGGAACTGGCCTTGCTCACATCCTGTAGTAAAGCAGAGTGACAAGCAGGTTAGCAGACAGCTGAGGTGGATTCCTGTCAAACAGCTGCCACCTACTCATCACTTTAGGGTGTGGAAAGGAGCAAAATAATAGTACAATAATACAACAGTATAAACAAGTACATTAAAAAGACCTCTACACACCCATTCAACTAACAAAAAAGCCCATCTCTAAATCCTGCAGGTTAATTCCCAGATTTTTAATACAAAAACAACCCCAAAAAAAGGAAAACAATAACCCAAACAAGTCTCAGAGGAGTACATACATTACAGAAAGCTACTCAGAAGAAGCGTATCCATTTTAAACTCACAAGCAAAATAGACCTAAATAAAAGTAAGGCATCATTTTCAACATTAAGGGCTTAAGTGTGCTTAAAACATTAGTTCTCTCCACATTCTCTGAGGATTTTAAAAAAACAGTAATGATTCTCGTTGCTGATGAAGCTTGAAAGCATAGGAAGACCTTGGTTTCAACTTTCAGTAATGCTATAATATTTAAAATTTTTCCTCTGGAGTAGAGGAAACCATGCCTTCAGTCAACATTTGACTAGCAAATACTTCTAAAAGAAATTAAGCTTTCAGATATTTATGCCTGATCAAAAGCTATTCTGCTGTCATTCCCTCCTGCTTGACCCTACTAAGGATTAAGACCTGATAAAGCAGCCTTCATTCCCAGGTGTAAATGCAGCTGGATCGAGCTTTTGTTAGAGTCAACTAATTAGATCTTCAATCCCGTAGGAAAGAGAAAATGCACCCTTTATGGCCTTTCGTTGTGACTACAGCCTCATAAAAACGGATTGAAGAGTTTTACAGGTCCCCAAAACAATGGGCTAGAACATAATTACATTCAAAAGAGCTCTGTTTCACGTTAATCTGTTGTCAGCACCTCAAAGAAAGGAATCCCGAAAAATAAATGAGGTCGTAGCAAAGCCCAACTCTGAGCAAAGCAAAAAAACCCCAAGTAACTTGTTTCCTGATTTAATTAATAACCGTATGATAAGACTACATCTTTCAATTATTCTGGGTGATTTGTCCAGAGAAGATAACTCTATAAAGTACAGATACACAAAGCACAGCCACCTACTTTTTAAATTCATTATGACATAAATGACATGCTACTCTAGCTTTCATGTAAAACCAGGCATATCAACACTGCCACTTAAACACAGTTAAGTGATGTATTCCTAAGGGATATAGACAAGCTGCTTTATGCAAGGAATGTTCAAATCTGATTGTCTGGTAGTGACATCCTGATTTATAACGTATCCTGCAAATGGTCAAAAATTTCACTTGGATGAATGGTGGTACGGAGTGGTACAGGAGTGTGTTCACCCAAATACCTTCTGTAGACTAATGCATGGTGGTGGTTGGTGGTGCAGGTCTGGGGTTGGTGGTGCAGGTCTCTTATCAACTACCTTTAAAACACAACAACCTCCCTTGCAAAAATGCCCTAAAGGAATGTACGAGTTCATTCTGGAATCCCAGGCCCTCACTGAATTTTGCCCTACAAAGCAACATTTCCATACGAGATTAGCAGTTAAGGCTCTAATAATCACAGCACATAAGCCACGATTTATCAATTAGAATTACTATGCCAAGAAAATACTAAATCTGCTTGTATATTTACTGTACTATTGCTATTTAAAACCACTGGATTATTCACAGCCACTTAATTAAAGAGAATACAGAATAACACAGAATTAAATCTGCATCCGTGTGATCGGAATTTCTAACGAAAGAGATGCTTATGAACAAGCAATAGGAGCAATTCACGTATTATTTCTAAATAGCAACTAGACAAACGAATTTCAAGCACTGTGTACGACACTAGCGCTAACTTGTTTTGCCCATCTAGTACTAAGCTAGTTAAACATACCTCTTTGGTGATAAAAAAGAGGAGATAACAATGATAAACATTTTAAAAAGCATTGTAAACACAGCAGCATTTGAACAGCACGAGAAATCGTAACTGTTCACAGAAAACCTGCAAATCACAGAGGTCCACTCGGCAACGCTCCGTGGAATCGTGGTTTACTTTGCCCACACCCACACAGAGCAAATGCTCTCCTCATGCAGTTACTCAGCGGAGCTGTTATGAATGCAGTCATGGCATTAGACTTCTCAAGTACTATCTTCCATGAGTACTCATAATTGAGGGCAAAGAGCTCTGAAACACCAAGACTTCACTTGTCACTGTTTTATGTCATCTTTAGAACACAGGTTCCTACACAGCAGATGCTTACAGTCATTCACTTACGACAATGTCTGAGAATACATAATATGGAAGAAGCAAAAGTGATCAGTGATCTGCAGTACCAACCAAGTTCTGAAGAGCTCGTATTTCAACTTTGAAGAAAAACAATTCTAACTCTGATAAAGGGGAAAGTAATCAGGAGAAAAATGTGATTACCAAATTGCCGCTATGAATACCCAAGAAAAATACCTAGAATGACAGAAAAATAAGCATGTCAGCAATAACCAGGTTCGTTGCTGTAGCCAGCCAGAGAGAGCACTTTCTCAAAACATAGCTGCACATGTTCTGCTGAAAGCAAGCACTGGAAGCCCATAGGACTTTAAGAATTGGTTACTACAAATTTAGTTATGCATTTTAATCATGCTAATTTAAATAAAAATGTTGCAGGCATTACTCCCACTGACTAGTGATCCACAGAGGAAGAATACTGAGTCCGAAAGGACCATTTCAATCAGGCTATGCTGTGCAACGTAAGCCTGCAGCAACTGGGGTTCAGCAAGAGCAGGAACTGTCAGAAGACAAGGGGCATCCACTTGTTTCTTGCCATTGTTTGAAATCTCAGTTCACTGAAGGATTAGTCATTAGCAACTTTTTGGAAGGTTTCAAAGGCAGCTCACATATCAGTCAGGCATTGCCAAAAAGTAATACTAACCAGTGAGCTCATTTCCATAGAAATTCTCATTTGCTCTGACAGATGCTGACAAAACCAGTCACCTCTTTCAGATAACCAGGATTTCCGGAGGAAATAAACAGAGTTTTAAAAAAAGCAATAAAACAATTAGTTTTTGCTGTCATACTTAAAATTTGCTAATAGGAAAAAAATCTCAGTGACTTTTGAACATTCATATTTCAAAAATTACTGAATTTTTGGTGCTGCTCTACTCATACCATAACTCAGTTTGTCTTCTGACTGTGATTAAAGCACTACTAAAGAACAGACTGAAAAAAGCACGGCAGACCTTACGAATCACACCAGAATGTATACAAAGACAGCCCCTGGGAATTAACAAAAATAATTTTCAAAGACAAAAGTCTGTTTCAGCTGCTCAATATTCAGGAAAACACCAAGGAGAAAGCAAGTACATACGTATAGTCTAATACTAAAAAGTCCAATGCTGAAAAACACAAATAAAGATTCAAAAGCATTAAAGAAAAATATAATCCAAAGCACATGTCTAAACTTCTCACTGTAGTTACTATCTTTTGGCTTCATGCAGACTTTGTCACTAAACTTTTCATGGTTCTGTGTCTGAGACTCTCTTACAAGAGACTCCCAAGCACATTTAAGATTCACAATGCACTCAAGTGAAAACAAGACTAATGTTACTGGCTCTGGGTAAACTACTTGCATGAGATTACACCAGGTAGTAATTTTAACTGGGATAAAGTAACATGACAGTGAGTTTGTCAGAGCAAAGACTGAATGTGCACTATCCAGTACAACTGACTTATGTTCTGCAAGACAAGTTCTGCTCAACAAGCGTTGCCCGCATATGAGTGAAGTATCCTAAAGCTAACCATTGTGAAAAATAAACCTCAATGCCACTGAAGAATGGTAGTCACCTTCACAGCACTAATGAAGGTTACTCAATGTCACATTAAGTCACATGGAACTGCTGCAGAAGACAGAGAGGTTAATAGCTTCAGGCATTTCCCAGCACAAAGATTTAACCATAGGGCTACAGTCCTCAGTAGGAAGGTGGTCCTACTCAGCCTCACTTGTGTTTAATTTGCCCCAATATGTTACTGTAGAATCAACTCTCAAATTCAATCCTCTGGCATTAAGACCAGAATGTTATGTTTGGCATACCACAGAAACCAATCCTGCCTTACGTTAGACTCCTTCCAGTTCCTCTCGGGACAGTTCTAGGCTTTCCTAAACCTCCTCATACATTTTCTACCTGTCCATTCAGCCTTGAAGCCCTTCACACTTTCAGCTTTGTCTGACAACTTTGGAATGACACTTGTCATGCACTGGCTAAGGGTACCATCCGTACTATAGTACTCAGGCTCTATAGAATAGGCCAAAACTTCTCATCCATACTTGCTTCCTCGCGCTCACAATACCTTGAGAATTGCTAACACCTCTTTAACAGTTAAGTTTGATCTAAAGTAATGAAGAATGTATTAAGTCCAACGGGATGGCGTTCAATAAGTCCAAGTGCCGGGTGCTGCACTTTGGCCACAACAATCCCATGCAGAGCTACAGGCTGGGGTCGGAGTGGCTGGAGAGCAGCCAAACAGAAAGGGACCTGGGGGTGCTGATTGATACCCGCCTGAACATGAGCCAGCAGTGTGCCCAGGTGGCCAAGAGGGCCAATGGCATCCTGGCCTGCATCAGGAATGGTGTGGCCAGCAGGAGCAGGGAGGTCATTCTGCCCCTGTACTCTGCACTGGTTAGGCCGCACCTTGAGTACTGTGTCCAGTTCTGGGCCCCTCAGTTTAGGAAGGACATTGAGGTGCTTGAGCGTGTCCAGAGAAGGGCAACGAGGCTGGTGAGGGGCCTTGAGCACAAGCCCTATGAGGAGAGGCTGAGGGAGCTGGGATTGTTTAGCCTTGAGAAGAGGAGGCTCAGGGGAGACCTTATTGCTGTCTACAACTACCTGAGGGGTGGTTGTGGCCAGGAGGAGGTTGCTCTCTTCTCTCAGGCAGCCAGCACCAGAACAAGAGGACACAGCCTCAAGCTGCGCCAGGGGAAATTTAGGCTTGAGGTGAGGAGAAAGTTCTTCACCGAGAGAGTCATTGGCCACTGGAATGGCCTGCCCAGGGAGGTGGTGGAGTCGCCAACTCTGGAGCTGTTCAAGGCACGATTGGACGTGGCACTTGGTGCCATGGTCTAGCCTTGAGCTCTGTGGTGACAGGTTGGACTTGATGATCTATGAGGTCTCTTCCAACCTTGATAATACTGTGATACTGTGATACTGTGATACTGTAAGTCCAGGGTAGACTGTACCACTTAAACTGTCCATTAACTTACACCACTGCAATTAGTTTAGGTTTCAAGAATCATCACGCCAAACAGATTGTGTCGGAGTAACATTCTTCATGGCACTGATGTTTCCACTGAAGTTTCACCTTTGTTTTTGACACTAAACACAAACTAACTGTTCATTACAAGCTTCTTCCACATAAGTGTTACCAAAAGAAAAATAAGTGAGCAGTTCTCTTTTCTCCCCTTCTGCCTTCCAACAAGGAGTCCTCTTTGTTCTCATTTAGCCCCTGACAGAACCACCCACTTCTGTGGCCGTGCAGGTAGACGAAGCCTAGGGAACAGTCTTCCATACCATTTGGTGTCAGATTCTTGTCTAGTTTAATTACATGTCAAACAGCTCAGGGTTCTGGAATGCTCAGGGAGGGGAAGTTGACCCTCTGGAAATTCCATCTCTGCTTCCCCACACTAATGAAGAAACAAGTCAAATCCATAGTCCAGGAAAAGCCTTTGGTAACTTTTGAAAAAAGCTGTGTAACACTGAAAAGCAGTACTCTGCTAGCAATTCTAGTAGGCAAATGGACAAGCGTTATTTCAAATGCAAAGGAAAGTAGAGTCTGATAAAATAATGCTACACTTCGTGCACCCTGAGACAACATTTAGTTTTCAGACTTTCTACCCTCTGAAAATTCCATTACATTTAAACAAACTATCCAAAATTAACAAAAACCCCAAACCACACGAGTATATATAGGAATTAGAGGAAGCAGTACAAGATTTATACTCACTCCTCAAAACCCTGAAACTCAGAACTTCCATCTTTTGTGCCTACGTGCCTCTGAACAAGGTAACATGAGAGAAATCACTTTAACTGACAATGTTCACCAAAGACAGTATCAAACATCAGTCTGCACCCGTGACTGCAAGTCCTCTGTAGACAGACTGAAAATTGGACAGGGGACTAGTCTAGGGACAGTATGAGCCAGAAGAGCTGCTGTATCATAGTGAAGTTATGAGGACTCAAACAGCATTTATAGCTTCAGCGTGCCTTGCACTGCAGAAACACTGAACGAGAAGAATGGGCATGCCCTGCACAGTTTGCACTGTCACTGCAGTGTGAACTAGCGAAGGCCCATCAGTGCAGGTCTTCTCTTCACTAATGTATATTCCTCTCACGTTTCATCTATGTGTAGTGCACTCTGCAGAACTCAAAACGCCACAGGACATGGAAGGCACACTTGAGATTTGCTGGCACATTTATTAGCACAAGAAACAAGGCACATAAACCTTGACCCTGCCTATGGAGCGACCTCCAACTCTCCAGCAATCTGTGTTAGAAGGTTTCCTAGGCAGAGACTTCAGCTCTAATTCTGGTGTATTTAACACTGACCAATGCACTCCCCTTTACAAGTTATCTGGTCTTTTTTAGTCCATTTATTCTTCTGGATGCAAACAACATCATACAATGCGTGTGCAGAAGTACCTCCTGTATTTAATTCGATTGCTGCATTATGCACTCCCTAGCCCCTCAGCAAAGATGCATCTATGTTAGAAAACTTTCTGGTATACGGATCATGCAAATTATTCCAGTTAAGAATTGATAAAGGACTGAACTTGAAGCAATAGATGTTTCCACTGATACTAACTGGGCTAACAGATTTGGCTCCCAAGTCACAGTTGCAGAGCTTCCTTAGAAATTAGCAGAAACCCACTGATGGTAACAATGAAGTCACCGCTCCACCAAAACCATTTACAGAATTATAAACAGAATCGAAGGTGAGAGGAGGGAAAACAGAATAAAAACTTACATTTTAATATGTGTTTCTATCTGTAAGCATAGCTGGATACACATTCATCTCAGATGAATGAGCTACACGGCCCATACTCAGAGGAGAGGTAATTTTGAGTAAACTACGTCCTAAATTCAGTGTGATGATGGGTATCAGAACTGTAAGAAATGGATCTGACCTGTCAGAGTAGAAGCCAATGCCAAAATTTTTCAAGTTTCACTCATTTATTTTTAAATAGACACCCTTAAATTCCAAGAGCAAAAGGGAGAATGCCTTTCACGACAGACTTACAGATACCATGCCTCACTGCATAAACATCAGATTTCTATGGTTTCCCTTTCAAAGCCACTTCAATAGTAAAAAAAAAGAAAACAAAAAAGCAAGTCTCAGGACACCAAAACCTACAGTACATCCTGTGCTCTGTGCTTTGTGTCCCCATGCTCACACACAGGCACTGCTCAACCAAAACAGCTCTTACAACTAAAGTATCACATCTCATCTTGATAATGCTCACATGCAAAATGTTTCTTTAAAATACTTAAAATCTATTCCAAACTACTAGTTTTCAGTTAATGTGGTTATTAAAGGACTATAGACTAATTTCTGCTAATACCTCCATATAAATCCAAGACTTAAAGAAGTTTGGGATTTTAATCTACTGAAAGTAAGCAGGAAATCTTTCCTACAAAGAAAAAAGAGTTGAAGCTTGCTGCAGACATCAGGTTCAAAGGAATGACACTGTAAATGCTCCCTAGCAAGAGTAACGATACCCGTAATCCTCATCCTCTCTTCAGTTTTATTAATGGAAAAAGCAATGGACACAAACAACCTAGAAACACTTTAGAAATCCATTTTTAGCAAATTATTCAATATTATTTTTATCAAGTATAAGCTTGAACTAACAAAAAAGAGAACAAGTTCCTAATTTTCTGATAAAATATGGACTTCCTACAAAAAACCTTTCCTTTTTAAAATTATTTTGTTTTCTGAAAGTTCTGGCATTCAAAACAAAATAACTGTAGTTTCTACATGATCAGAAAAGAAGCACTAGCTATTTTTGAAAAAGTGAAAATAAACTAATAAACACAGTACTTTAAAATTATTCACACTGATTGTGAGCATTACCCATCACGTAGGAAGAATGAAGTGGCCAAATTTAATGCCCACGTTGAATCCACGTGGGCAATAGTGTAGCCACAGAGTGCAGGTGGACACGGGCTCATGTCGCACAGCCAAGCACGGTGGCTGGCTTTAACGGTCTGGAAAGGCACAGACTGAAATCAGGGAGATCCTGTTCCGTTCATGGGGGCAGCCCAGAAGGTCCAGCATATCCTGGGCTGGATCAAAAGAGGTGTCACCAGCAGGTTAAGGGAAGGGAATGTCCCCTGCTGTGGTGCTCTTGTGAGACCTCACCTGGAGCCCTGTGTCCAGTTCTGGAGTTCTCAATATAGTAAGGACATGGAACAGCTGGAGTGAGTCCAGAGGAAGTCACAAGGATGACCAGAGGGCTGGAGCACCTCTCCTGTGAAGACAGGCTGAATGAATCGCAGTTGTTCAGCCTGGAGAAGACCCCGGGGGGACCTTAGAGCAACCTTCCAATACTTGAAGGGGGCTACAGGAAAGCTGGAGAGGGACTTTTTACATGGGACTCTAGCGCTAAGGGGGAAAGGCTTCAAACTAAAAGAGGACAGATTTATATTGGGTCTTAGGTAGAAATGTCTCTCTGCGAGGGCGGTGAGGCACTGAAGTTGGTTGCCCAGGGAGACTGTGTATGCCCCCTTCCTGCAAGCCAAGTTGGATAGGGCTCTGGGGCTTGGAACTAGACAATCTCTGAAGTCCCTTCCAACCCAAACTAGTCAGATTCTGTGATTCTCTAAATATATTCAAAAAGCCCCAAACTATTTATTTTAAAATCATGCAGCTTATTTATCATGTGTGCTCACAAACAGCACGTGTACGTACTATGTCTCTTTACCATCCTACAGTACTACAAGCAAATTAATCAAAAATATTTCAGACACATTACATGTAAAAACACGTTCTGCACTAAACTAGGTACCCACAACCATTTGCATCAGGTGTCTGAATCCACATAAACCAACTACAATTTTACTAGCTGGGTAAGTGAAGCAAGCACTGTGGATGTCTAAGGAAGAATAGAAGGAAGCACACAAGTCTGAGCTCTCCTAAATGCACAGAATCACAGAACATTAGGGATTGGAAGGGACCTTGAAAGATCATCCAGTCCAATCCCCCACCACAGCAGGATCTCCTAGATCAAGTCACACAGGAACATGGCCAGGCAGGTTTTAAATGGCTCCAGAGAAGGAGACTCCACAACCCCCCGGGCAGCCCCTTCCAGTGCTCCGTGATCCTGACTGTGAAGAAGTTCCTTCTCACTTTGATGTGGAACCTCCTCACACCCACTGCCCCTTGTCCTATCACTAGATGGGTGTGTTCCAGCTCACACCCATTGCCCCTTGTCCTGTTACTAGAAGCCCCTGAGCAGAGCCTGCTCCATCCTCCTGACATTCACCCTTCACATATTTATAGACACGAATGAGGTCAACCCTCAGTCTCCTCCAAACTACAGACATATACATATGTAGCTAAGACACAGAACTGACTGCTCTGTGTCCTCAGCTATTGGAGCTAAACCCTGAAGATCTGGAGACACGCTGCTTTGTCCTTAGTGACACATTTTCAATACCTTAGCTCACCCTACGGTTTTCTTCAGACGACTTCTTCTCCACCCTCAGTGCAGAAAGATTTGGTTTCAGGATGGAAATAAAGGAACAAATTTTATTGCAACAGGATTAAAGCACAGAACAGCAGAACGAGACACACAATTACGTTTGTCAACAGCTCAGTATTTGACTTCCCCCCCATAACAAAATGCCAGAAAATTCTTTCTTATGAAGAGTTCAACAATA
This sequence comes from Rhinopomastus cyanomelas, assembly GCA_013400115.1. Lineage (NCBI taxonomy): Eukaryota > Metazoa > Chordata > Aves > Bucerotiformes > Rhinopomastidae > Rhinopomastus > Rhinopomastus cyanomelas. The sequence goes on along the minus strand of VXBP01007939.1, from coordinate 42,638 downwards.
AGACAAAAATCTGTTCTAACTGACCACACGACATAAAGAGGACCAAGAACCAGCATACACAGCAGAAATAAAGACATCACCAGTTACTCACAGAGAGAAGCATCCCAAGTATTCTCATAAGAATGAACCTTGCTAATGGTCCCTAGGCTGATGCAGAGTAACAACTGAGTAACAGAGTCAGGCTGAGCAAGTATTTACAACTACACTGTGTGTAGAAAATGAGAGAGGAAAAAAGCTCTTAAACAATTCAGAGAGAACATATACACTGACAAAGTCCAGTAGATGTGGTAGCAGATGATAAAACAACCTTCCCAGAAGCTACTCTCATTTTTGGAGTCATACTGCTTTTTAATTTTCCAGCCAATATGCTGTTTGTTCTCAAAATCAGACCCCATGCTAAGCCAGGGAGCTGCATTCAATTCAGTCATGCTCTCCTGGAAGCTGATGAGTCACTGTAGCCCTAGGAATCAGCCGCAGTAACAGCCCTCCAGCCCAGTCTGTGACACTGAAGTTGTGTGCCTTTCTTTTGTATTTCCCACACGTGATACTGCTAGCCCAGACAGTGCTGTGCAACATTTAGCACTTTGTCAAATCAAACGGTACTGGAACATTGTATCACGAGTTATTGAATGAAAAGTGTCATGCAAAAAATACACCACTTCCCCTCACAGATCATAAACATATTCACATAAACTGAAAGCTGCTCCTTCCCACCACAGAACCGCAACAAAATTCGTCACCACTTGAGGAGTGTCATCACAACTAGTGGTTCTCTGGATTACAGAGACAATTTGTGTCCCAGCACTTCAAAGGGTACCAGCTGTCACTTTACACTTCACAAACAGTGACTGCTGTTTGTTGCAGACCAGACATGCAACGACGTTTGCAGAAAAGCAGAAAAGCCTGAAGTGTCAGCACAGGACAGGCAGATCATAGGCTACAGGCATCCAGTGTGCCCAGGCAATCAGACTAATGCTGAATAGTGCTGCGAAACACATTGTGAACAATACACACTTCCTCGCGTGGGATGACCCCTCATCGTGCGTCTCACTCAGCAGGGACTTAGTTTCAGTAAGCAGCTAGTCCCTATGGCTGGTCACTCCTTACCAAGGTCTTGAAAAGGCAATCCCGTGGGCTAAGGCAAACCTTAGTAAAGGGTCAGCTAAACCGAAATGATATTGTCCAAGCAGGCCTGAAACAAACGGTAAGAATGACATCTTCCTTTGGCCATCTAGTTTTTAAATGTGGTACATTCTCTTTACAGCTTTTAGTTTAAAAAAATTTTAAATCACAGGATGTTATGGGTTGGAAGGGACCTCAAAAGATCATCTAAGTCCATCTAAGCCACCTGGAACAGGGTGAGCCTACGTGTGCCTTCCCAGACTGTGCTGAACTGGCGATCCCTAGAACATCGTTGCTGTTACATCTCTTCCTTTTGGCTTTAAAGGAACAGCCCAAGCAGCTGTTTTGATTTAAGAACTGTGTTTCAGATAAAAATGTTTCAAAATAATGCCCTCTAATAAAATCCATCCTCTGACCCTTCTGCAGCTTTGCCTTCTGTGCAGTGGGAATGTGTGAGTTCACCTGTGGCCATCACGTACTAGAGGAGCTCAAGCCCAAGAGTTATTCTCAAGGAGCTTCAAGAAATAAGAAGCAAAATCCCCTTTCTGAGCTGAGTAGTCAGTCACCAGATCACTGACTACACTACAAGGGCCAGTTAAAACAGGAATTAAAAATCCCCACCAAACCAACCGAGAAAGACCCCAAACCAACCAAGAAAGACCCCAAACCAAGTCCAGCTGTGTTTTCACAGACTTCACTCTAAAGGTTTGATATGAAAAATCAAACACACTTGGGATTTTCATTGCATTCTTAATAGGCAGCTCACTGCCAGCTTCATAGCTGCACAACAACCGCCTCTGCACAGTGAGTGCGAGGCAAACGTCCTCTCTGACAATTGCTCATCCTCTGCAATTACCTTCAGTACGATCAGGGCTGGTAACAGTAATGAGTTTGTCAAATTCATACCACAAAGCCCTTGAATTCATCAGAGGCGGACACATCAAAACAAATCATTTCTCACTGAAACATCACCCTTCCTGTCAGCCCCAACACAAGCACTTTCCTTGCATCTCCCCTAATCAGCCAGACTCTACAGCTGTCAGGGCGCTTGACTCTGCTGCAGCCTTTCCTCACAGGTGCCTGCTAGGCATAGTACTTTAAGAAGTACTTTAAATGACACTACCTTCAAGCAGCATTCCGAGCACAGCGGTGAATCACAGGGCAGAAGAGTCTAGTGCTTCCCCCTGTGCAGCTAGATCCGCCCTACACCGGCTGCATCCTTGGAAAAGAGCATACAAGTCCCACATACTGTGTGTGGACACACCAGAATCAAGCACACAAAACCAAGGAAAGGCATATGTTGTCTCCCAGATTTCACAACCGTAGTACACAGTGTGTAACTAACATTGCTCACAGACCTACACGCAGCTTCCTACAGATTTGCAGCTTTTCAATCATTATCCCTTCTTCACAGCAACAGCTTCCATCAGTCTTTCAAAATGCCTGCAGGAACAAGGATGCCACCACAGCTGCTATGTTGGTGGCTACAGTCAGCATCTCCTTACAGAATGGTCCATTACCAAGATTCTCCCTTGAGGGGGTGATAATGTGTGTGTGTGTGTGTGTGCCTGCGCCTCTCCACTGCCTCTAGGGCAGTTTTTGGGATTTAAGTCTTTGAGATTTCTTGACCCTTTTCAAATAAGTCAAATAGACCAACTTTTTTTATTTTTAAAAAAATACCCCTTGATTTTTGAAGTTTCTTTAGGAAACAAAACCAAACCCAGTTTTTTGGTTTCTGTTACCTAATAGGTGATACTATGGATAAAGGTCAGAACTTTTACCTCACTCTTAATTTACATTTTGTTACTTATTTAACGGTTTTTTCCCCCCTCAAGTAAATCCCCGACAGTAAGACACCCAAATTTCTGAACGATTTCTGGTTCATCTTTAAATTAACTTTTTGTTGCCCTTGCACTCTAAGACAGCCCCTTTGTAACGCGTCGCACAGCACATTTACAGTCAAGAGCCACACAACTGAGGAAAGCGATAACTAATAAAAAGCACTAACAGCATCTTTGCGTGTGCACCGTTACATCTCCCTGCCTGCAGATTGAACACAAATCCCATGACACGGTATCACTTCTGCACAGGCCAAAGGAGCCCGCTTGGCATTGCTGCCCTCTTCGCTCAGGCAGGCCTCCTGATGAAACACGGGGCCAGCCTGCCCAAGCCACAACTCGGCTACGTCTGAGACTCTATTCAGCTGCGAGAAATTTGCCAAGGCTCAGATTAGCAACTGAAGTAGGCACAGTTTAATTACCTTTCATACACTGCAGAGGTAACAAAAGCTATTGCAAGACCTTTACTACATTTACAGAATACTAGGGGAAAAACTGATTTCCCGGGAGAGTTTAAAGAGCATTTTGTGGCAGACTTCATGCATGAAAGCAAAAATTACAAAGCTAATAAAGACAATTCTTAGATTTACATGGGAAGCATAGAAGACATCACAAACTCAAGTCAGACACAAACTGCAGCAGCATTCTGCGTGCTTGGTCATCGTCCAGCTCCTTTATTACACCACAGGTTGAGAACAGCTCTGCAGTCCTGCTCAGGAATAAACACACGAGCAGTTCCGTTCAAGTCAGGCCATCTGTTTACACCAGAGGACTTTACAAAAGGGGTTCCTGCCGTGCTAACACTGGTTCAGCCCTGATGGGACCGCTTTTGTAACTGGCATGCTAGCCAAGCGTTTCCTCTATGTTCTCAGCAATGCTTTTAAGCAGTAGCTGCATGGCAGCTGAGCCAACCCACCAATTTACTATAGGAAGAAGAGGTCTCTCCTTCTCTTCCTCTTTCCAGCTCCTCTACTTCTCTCACTTGATGCCCAAGTTAACTTTCTTTTCCAGCCTCAGTAACTACCAGATCTTTCTGTATGCTGGTTTAAATCTCAAAGCCAACAGGCAACCATCTAACTCCCTAGGCCCGTTTTAAGCTTTCCTCCAGATTTGTCAGTAAAAGTAGCACATGGAGAGGTCCAACAACCAGTTGTACTCACACAAAGCAAGCAACAAGAAGTCAAGGCTGGAGGCAACACGTGAATGGGACACTGGAGGACAGACAGAAGGTGAGTGGGGCCTCCTGCAGCAAACTGCTCAAATAGCTCATTACTTCTCAGGAAGCTGTGCCCTTAGATGACAAAGTACGGCAAGGGCTTGATTGGGTCTCCTCCTGGTGTTGAATGACAAACTTTACATAGTAAACTTCCCTCTCCTGGGGTGACCTACCCATAGATACATAGAATCATAGAATCGTTAGGGATTGGAAGGGACCCCAAAAGATCATCTAGTCCAATCCCCCTGCCACAGCAGGATCTCTTCACTGGAGAATTTATAGAACCAGTATCACTCAGGGTTGGAAGAGACCACCTGATCACTCAGTTCCAACTCCCCCAGCAGAGGCAGGGACACCCCACCCTAGACCAGGCTGGCCAGAGCCCCATCCAGCCTGGCCTTAAACACCTCCAGGGATGGGGCCCCAACCACCTCCCTGGGCAACCCATTGCAGGCTCTCACCACTATGTCCTGCAGACTATACTTCCACAAACTAAGCTAAACTAAACTCTCTGTGAATTGACAAATAAAAACTATCACCCTAGATTCTATATACTTTTATACAGTATAATATTATCTATATAATTATATATGATGCATTGTTGTGTATACTTTATTGTATGTATTATAATATACACAATTTAGATGTGCATGGGTGAATACACCTGTTCCTAGGATATGCTGTGGACTGTGCCTTTTGTCTTTTCGAGATGCTGCAGGATGCAGCTATACCTTCCTTCCTTCTTGTTCCACAAAAACAGAAGCCTGCAGTCCCCATCAAAAGGACAGACTGGAACAGACTGTCATTCTGCAGCTCACGCAGCAGAGAACAGTATCATGACCTGCTTGCGCACGAAAGTCGTTGGGCAGATGCACTGTTGCTGTCAACAGTGCCCTTTTGCTGAATATCTGGCTGCTTGACTCTAAAATGAAGGCAACTCATTCAAGTTAAAAGTGTGAAACGGAACAGATCATAAAAGTAGAACAGTTCACTTATGTGTCACTTCAGTAATCTAACACAGAATTTGTAACAGTGATCCTGAGATCTTGAAACCACTTAAAGCACTGCAAAACAAAGAAAACATTAAAAGCCTTGAAACCAAGAGTCTACGTTCATGGAATCAGTTAAAGGCTATCCATTCCATCAATCATTTATACACTTACTTGTTCAACTTCATGTCCTTAAACCGTTCTAAAAGCGTTCTCAGTTAAGAAAGCAAAAAATAGTTAATAAAATTAACACTGTCATATAAAAGTGTCTTTCAAAATGGATCACAAACAACAGCAAGTTATTGACTCCTATTGTCTCTCCAGTGACTCCTATTGTCNTCGTTATTCCTTCATCCAGAACCAGCACAAGGTATCTTTAAGAATAGTTATTCAAATTATATAAAGAGGTACTTCAGTTTTAAATAATGTGAAAAACAGCTCTGTCCTCTATTTGCCATATTCAGTGTAAAAACAAATTGATTAATTATCTGATTATTGTCACTAATTAGCTACAGCAGAATAAATACATCACGTGCTCTTTAAATTGATGTCAACATGTAGACCATTAATTAGAAAGGACCTTTAATGTAGCTCAACAATGACAACTTCGGGAAAGCATAACCTCCTTTGAAACACCCAAAGTGTAATAAGGTTCCAGCTGGGTTCTAACAGAGGAGAAACAATTACAAACTGCCTTAAACAGCAGCAGCACAACATGATTCAAAGATACACATTTGTCTATCAAGAGTTTCCACAAGCTCTTGGATCTGAAAATAATCATTGTAGGAAAAGTGAATGGCATTTGACCTAATATTCATCAAGATAAAATGAACCACCTCCACAAGGTGCCTGCTTGCTTCTCAATTCAGATTAGTCGGATTTTTAAAAAAACTCCTGACAGGAAAACCTCCAGCTTCAGTGCCAAGTAATGAGAACTTTAGAAACCCCACTGTCGAGCTTTGATCTGGCAATAATCTAACTGTGCAAGAAGGTGTATGAAAGGGGAAATTCTCCAAACACTACGACTTACTTGATGTCAACCCAGGAAGCCCAAAAAGAAAAGAATTAAAAGGCCTTGATGAAATTGCATTCTACCTTTTCACAAATGAATCTTTGCTCATTTCCTGCAAAACACATGGAAAGTAAATCTGGATTAAAGTAGGATTTCATTGCTCAAATTTCCAGTCAGCTCACTACATGAAAGAAGGTTTGGTTTGTCTTGCAGGGAAACAGAAGCATGGCATACATCACATATTTATCTCAGTCGAAATCTCCTTCGATGTTCTGTCTCCATTTGTCTTATCTCCTGTAGCTTAATCATTTACTGTAATTCTAGAATTTGGCATGGGACCTAAATCTAACCAGGTGTCATCCAATTACCGCTTTCAATTTTTAACTAAAATTCTGGGGTTTGTCCCATTCTTCACTTCAGCTGATTACGTTGCAAATTCCTGGTATGCTTTGCAGAACAGAATGCAGAAAAAAGAGTCAATTATTAAGACACTTCAGAGATGTACTAAAAGAAGGCTACTCATGAAAACAAAGCATACCAAAAAATTACTGTCGGTGTACAGAAATACTCATCAAAATAAGATTTTCATTTGTTTCACTTACAGGTACTTTTAAATGTCAGCCCTCAGGAAACAGAGCCAGGTTTTTGCTTTCGATTTTGTGAGAATATGTTTCCAAGAGAAACCAGGAGAATTCTACTGCTGCACAATCATGACCACTGCACAGCCCATGGGCCACGCACAATAAATACAAAATCATGTGTCAGGCTTGCATTGGTATATTCATTTTCCTTGCCATACTTTCTCCCTTCTCATTACTCCCAAATCTTCAGTCCCTAAGGAAAGTCTCCCTCGAGGTCTTCAAACGTTAGGCCTTGGCAGAGGCTCACTCTTACAGACTTCTCTGTCATTTAAACATGTGCAGTGCAGCACCACGGAGCACAACTACTGACTGGCCTGTCGCCTACAGCAACGTCACCGTGCATCATCCTACAGACAAATGAAATAGAGCTGAGTGAGAGCAATGTCTAAAAACCACTGAATTATTAATGTGGAGACTGAACTACCAAAAAGCCTTACAAAAAGCACATTTCTCCATCCTATTCTGACCAGAGCAGCTGCATCTCTTTGCTGGGTCTTATTGTACCTATTCATTGCTGCACTTCCTGCAATGCTCACTGTGACTTCTTGCATCTTCACATCATACAGATTAGTTCTAAAAAACGTCAGTAAACTAGGAGTTATTGAAAAGAGCAGCAAATAATATATTCTGTAAGTCAACTTAGCTTAGTGATCCTCTGGCTTCTCAAAACAGACTTGAAAACATTTTAAATGTATGTAGAGAGAAAGACCTTTAATGGCTGCATTTCCAGCTGCATTTCCCAGAATTCAGAAATTCACAGGAGTGTTACGGTTATCAGGAATGAAAAGACACAGGTCAGCTAAGGAATCATTGATCTCACCCAATTCACAGCTATGTGAATCTGCCACCTTTGATTCCACGCATGAAGCGTGCTAAGGAAACACCAAGATCCTCACAAGTATCCACCAGAAAGACAGGGGAGGCAAACAGCATTTTAAACATTCTAAACTATTTCACAATCCAGTGAAACGCTGGCCCTTACACAGCAATTTGGTGCTTCGCAAGAACTTGTAGGAAAGCAGGAATGTCAGTGTAAGCATATGCAAGGCTAAACGATATGACTGGCACTGTTGGGCGGCTAGCACTTATGTAATACAGATGTAATTTATTAATATCAATATCAATGCAGCTTATTAAATATGTCATATTATTTAATACCAATACAATTATTTTCTGGAAGATTCTATGTTGAGAGGAGGCAATCAGGACTTAAGGGACACCAAAAAGCAGTGAAGGAAATTTAGGTGATCTGCATTTTATACGTTACAGAAATACTAACTACCATAGGTTTGCGGAGAATATCCTTAATACTTTGTGTGTAGAAAGACAGGTTCTTTTTATCAAAAAAACTCAGGTTCTTTAAATAATCGATACGCGATGTTTTATATATCAATGATTTTGTAAAGAAACTCAACAGTTTCTCTAGTGCTGCACTGAAAAAAAATTCCAACACTCTTGGGTCCTAAATCCCCATCAAAAAAAGTGCAGCAGGCCTGTCCATCCTAGATAAGGTGAGTCAGGCAACAAACACTCACAGAATACTGCAAGAATGTCTCGAGCTGGTATACTTTACAGGAACATTAAAGAACTCCTTGTTCAACCGTGAAGTTGCCCTAGTGATTGTATTTGCCCTCTGCAAAACTGCTGAGAGTACAACACGTATCCTCTATCTCACTTATGAGTGTGAAACACCTCAGGATTCCCCAAAACAAACCTTAATGTTAGTTCTATGCTGCTCTTTCTTCACACTACCTTCACTTAATCTTCTGGATTCTAGCTGCAATTTTACCCCACAGGCAACAAGGCTTATAAAGGTTGCAGAACCTGGCCCTGTACTACCCCCAGTTTCGAGAGGTCCTATTTCTGTCCAGTCTGTAAGTGGAGTGTTTACGTTCAGTATATCCAGAATTAGATAAATCTAGGAAGAGTCAGGATACTATAATCTGAGAAAATGTTCAGATGAAACTCCTAGAATTATCGTCTGGTACTGGGAACACTCAGGTATTGACAACCAAAATCTGCAAAAATATTATGGAAGATCCTTTAAAAATACTGATTATTAGTCGAGATAATATGATTTTCACCATTTTCTTCTAAGCCTGGGGATTGTTTTCATTTTCTCTTAACTATTTTTCTTAGTCAGAATCTGACATGATCTCAACGTTCAAGGACCTGGAACTTAAGACACCAAGTATTTCACAATAATGACAGTGCAGCCAAGATTGCTATCCAGGTATTTTACTGGTATTGGTAATCCATTGCTAAAACTAGACTGGGGTTTTTTGCAGTTATTCTGCTCTGAAGAGGGGAAAGAGAGGACACCAGTAAAGTAAAAAACTTCTGTACTTCCACTGCCTATCAACAAAGCCTCCCTCCGTTTACCCTGTCATTTACTGGGCACATCCTGAACGGTCTGACCCTTCGAAGAGCAAAGAAAAGCTTTTCCATCAGCACTGCAGCTTCTGTTCTATCCAATGTGAAAACACGGCGCATGGGATTAACTCTGCCCAGCGTGACCTCCTTGCCAAAGCTTTCGCAGGTCTCCTGCTGCACTTTAGGTATCTTCTACTCCCCTGCTCCTAAGTGTGAGCCGCTAGCAGCAGTTGCTGCATAATTACTTACTTGATTCTGTCTAAGGAGCTTAGACTAAGAGTTGAGCAAAGAAAGGAGATTAACGATTGAACGCACACGTAATGCACAGACCCACACTCAACCAGCCGGGCTGCGGGGTCAGTTCGTGGGGCCGAGGGCAGGCACTTCATCCACTCTTGCTCCTTTGCTTTGTGGGGCAATTACACTGCCCGAACAGGGAGAGGCAGGAAGCGACAGGCCGCAGTGTAAGCACCGGACACAGGGCTGCCCCATCGGCAGCAGCCAGATTAGCCCAGAGCAGCGGCACTCGCCCGCTCTGCCCGTCACATGCTCCCGCGTGTCGCCTAGCAACAGCAAAACCCACGGAAAAGTTCTCCCTCTCCCAACTTCAAATCTGCGGCTGAGACTGACTGAGGAGAGCTTATTGTGCCCCAGACTAAGCATCTGTTTCTTTCTTACTGCCTCCTGTCAACGACCGCATGTCCCACACGGAGCAAGCCTGCCCACACAGAACCCCCCCACGGGCACAGCCTGTCTGCGCGCACAACTCCAGTGGTCACCAGAGCAGCTCAAGGAATGCAGGTGAACTCTGCTCCGCAAAACCACCCGCATTACAGGAGCGAGAAGGGGCCAAAGATCGCAAAGGAAAGACGCAAAAATTCTTCGTTTGTTCGTTTGTTTAAGCTTATCCACGGCCAGCGAGCAGCACTCGCCGGAGGGAAATCTGCCCGCTTGCACCTCTGCGAGTTCAGACAGTGGGGCTGCAAAGCCTGAGCTGTCCCTCCACATTTAGCCACTTTTGTTTGTTGCTGTCTTTGTGCAATAGCAAAAAAAAGTTTGTGCAACCCAGTAAAACAATCAGAAAAAAACATTCTGGGATAATTTACCAGCAAGATGAAGTTAAAGAGCCGGTGGTGTTTGTAGTGTTTTTGTAAGGCACTACTTTTCCACAACATAAATCGACTCCATCGAATGACTCCTGAAGAGAGTCAACCTTTTCCCCTAGCTAGTAGAAAGCATTCCCATTGACCCTCTACTTTCAGACACTTCGGTCTCTTTCTCATAGAACTAAGTCCCCAGGACAGGGATGTGCTCCTTCCAGTGCAAGTCCCATTCCGGAGAGGCTGGAGCATAGCGCTTACCTTGGCAACTGCCCTGCATTATGCATGCAGTGAATAATATGAGCAGTTTGCAAGCAGTTGCTGCTCTTCCATCCTTCTGATGGTGAGGTCCCATCTAGGCTGGGATGCTCCAGCTCCCTCAGAAGCTGATTTCTCCACTCCCGGGTGCTGGTCTGCACAGCAGCACCGCAAGGAGCCTGGTGTCTCTTTCTTATCCCGCTAGTTGCAGAAGAAAGGAGCGTTCGCCCGCTCAGACATCGCGTTTTCTATAAACTCCCACCCTCCAGACATTGCATAAAGCTCTTTATACCCCGCAGCCCCGGAACTAGCATGAGGGAATCAGGCGCTGCTCCAGGCCCTGCCGCCACGGGCTGCCTCTGCCCCTCCTTCCACTCTTTGCAGGACAGGCAAAGATGCTTCCAAGTGCTGGCACTTCATGGCAGAGGCCATTGGGGCTACACTGCGTAGCAGGAGAATTTCAGATTGCACGTCAAGTATGTCCCAGATTTTAGTGTCCCGAAGGTATGCTCCAAACAGTGAAGTATTTTTGACACTTTTGAAAAACATTGTGCCACCTGCTTAGCAGTGCAGGGGATGAAATGTGGAACTCTCCAGTATTATCATTGTGCCTAAATAAATATTGCAAAGTGAAAACTGTAGGATGAATCTTACTCCTCCACTTTCTTAGCAGATAAGAGCTCTTTGCCTGTGAAGATAGCAGCTGGAAGCACCTTGCTCTGGTTCTAACTCCAGCAAAGCATGCAGCAGAAACATGTGCCTATGTCTTACTGCTGTGGTTCTGACACAAGTTCCTGACTCGCATACCTGCTAAGGACGGTAGAACTGTGCCTGGTATCACAGGGGAAAGATAAAGCAAGCCTAACACTTTAGGCTGGAATGCTGTCCCGGGAAAAGGCATTTTGGAGGCTTTGCCTGCAGGACCAGAAGCATCCTACGTCACCTGTATGAAGTTACATGATTCTTTTGTTTTGTAGTAGCCAGAGACAACATTCTGTGTAGAGAATGTAATTGTGCCGAACTGCTCCTGTCTCTGGGCACGGAGACATGGACACATGGCTGTGACCAACAGCTCAAGCGCAGGCACACCACGGGAGGAAGATGGGTCTGTTTGTCCTGTAAAAGGCTCTGTCAGGTTTATTTTAATGACACCACCTCTATAAACGCCATATACTGTTTAGTCAGCCTCATGCTCTGTTCGCTGTATTGCAGTGGGTATTCGCTGATTCCACAGCAGAATTCAAACAGTATTGAGAAGCTTTAGCTCTTCTTGCCACGGACTGCACTTTCAATTCAAGGGTAGATCTCTTGCCCTGCAGCACTCTTGCAAAAGTCGCAGTGGAACATATTGTTGCTTATCAGCAGATTCTACTATTTCTCCCGGTCCTGTAGGACGCTAATCCCCCTAAAACTTTCCGCAAAGGTTTTCAAGCTATCAAGATAGCAAAGTGGGGGGAAGAGGAGGGGGGGAGAGAAGATGTGGAGCGTAGGCTTTTGCAAGGTTGTGATTTATGCAGGTTCAGGGCTGGTTGGTGTAATGGTACGACACAGCACCGGGGTCAAGCCACAAGAAACACAGGGGGCAGATCAGAATATTCAATTAGCTTCCTGGCACCTCTGAATCACAAAGAGAGGATAAGATCTCTCCATCACAAGATCCAGAGCTGCCGGGGGAGGGGGGGACCTGCCCGCTTCAAACCTCCCTCCTCCCTCCCACCCGCCCCCTTTCACTGTAGGAGAACAGTGCTTGAAACATTCCTTTCTGCACGGAAGGCCTTTTCCTATTGTTGTTGTCTTTGTGTTTCAGTGTTGCCAACTTACTGGAATTCTTGTCGTGGTTTCACAGCAAGGCTCAGGCTGACCAAACCGAACCAGCTGCGTTTGTGGATGGGGCCGCCGCTGCTCTAATCCCCCAACAACGCGGATGGGGAGGGAATGAGGGAAGGGATCCTCCGAGGGGAGCGAGCAGATCCGCTCTCTACAGATGGGTGCCTGAAAAGCCAACGCACTGATTGACTGTATTTAATTAGAAGGGGAATTGTGCTGTTCACACCCCAGCAACCGGCAGACAGGGTAAACAGCGCTTGGGAGGTGCAACCCTGGTTTGGAGCTACAGGCACTCTTCCATCACAGTGTTTGAGGTGAACTGGATGCAGGCTTTGAGAAGAACCTAGCTATTTTTCATTCCCACACAGGTGGCAGCCAAAAGATGAGCTCTGGTCCCATTCACCATTACCATTTCTATACATCTGTATTTCCCAAAGGGTGGTGGGCACAAGGGATTCTCAAACAAGAATGTTGGAGAAGCTTGATGGCAAAAGGTATATTCAAAACTTTCCTCACCCGTTATTCTTTGCACTCAGAAGACAAAATCTGCATTCACAGACAAATGAACTGAGCAGCCCAGATGCTTCACTGATGGATAGTCACTAAGAAGTCAGCATAAGACAATGCTGGTCACCTAAAATTTTCTCCCCTCACTTTACCATAGCACCTCATCAAACCAAAAGGACTGTGCCCTGCTGGACATCATCAGATGGGTCTGCAGCAAGATCTTCCAACGTGCAAGATCAGATTTGAAACATCTCAGAGCTCTCTCCTAACTACATACAAAATCACTTGTGCCCATGTGACATTCTTCTCCCTCTCAGCTTTCTATTGGCTAAAATCTCAGGGTGATTGCTTTTTGACTGAACTAGGTCTAGTGATTTTTAATTCATGTGAGATTTAAGAAGAGGCAAACTACATCTGTTAGAAGTTTAAAGGGAGAAAACAGGCAATGCAGTTGCTTCCTGAACTCTTCATTCCACAGTTTGTGATGTGTTTGCTTGCCTGGTTTTTGCTATAAGCAAACAATCAGAAGAACTGATAAAAGACTAATTTAGAATGAATAACCATGTTGCTTACACATTACAAATGCATGCTAAGCACAGAAGTAAAACATTAAAAGGCTTGATTTTTGACCAGGGTTCAGTTCTAATTTAGTGTCCAAAGTCACCCAATTCTTAACAAACAGATAGAAACACCAGAACTGATGTGTGACTAGATCAAGATACAAAGCTAATGGCTAATAAAATAAAAAGATATATTCAATAAACAAAAGAGCAGGTCAGATGTGCACCTGCAGGACAATTTAGAGACACTGAGGAGCTGCCCAGTGCATTATCCACTAAAGCTGTAATTGCCACTGGCATTCAGTAATCTTGTGGTCAGTCTGTCCTTGGATAAACCCAAGCTGTTTCCAATTTCACATTTAAGTTTCATCATTAAATCCCATTAATTCTAAATGCCTTTATCATCACAAGCTTTTTTGTTTAAGCATACTAAAGCTATGCTACCTGTAGACATGGTCACTTTCAAGTGAACAGTGGTAATGACATGTCCTACAAATCTGAAGACTCCATCTCTCTGCTAGGGTAATACTGTAAGTGCCCAACAGCAGCAGTTCAGTCTCAGTTTTCGGCCCTCTTTGCTATTCTATCATTTAAACTGTCCTATTTGTTTAGCCTAACCTCTGTTTTACATCAATAAACTATACTTGCCTGTGTTAGAGGCTTCCTGTCTTAACAGGCTATTAATGGCAAAATAGTCTCTTCAGAGCCAGTTTGCATCAAAGCCACCAAGTTTTCAGGGGGAGAAGACTTAGTTGTTTTCATGGGGACTCACATATTCAGACTTTACCGCTTAATCAGTCTGAGTACTCACAGTATGAGCAGAAGTTTCCATAAATAGGAAGATCACATTTTAGGGAATTGAGCTGCATTTGGTCCAAAGAACTAGTATTGATTTGAACTCCACAACATATGAAAAACAGAAAACAGTCCTGAGTTCACCAGGCTGCCACATCTCATTTCATAGTATCTAAAACAATCATAGTTATTTACCAGGGATGTATTTTTAATGAAGGTTTAAGGAAGGAACAAAACACACCTAATCTCAAACTAAGAAAGAGGGCCTTATTAGAGAGGCTGTTCCCAAATTGGAGCACAGGTTCCAGAAGGTTGGATCAAAGGTAGACCTCCAGCCCATATGAATGTGAGGAGCATTAAACTGAAGAGATGTGAATCTGGTAAGAACAGAAGTCACAGTCAGGATTGCACAATGCAGCTGGCACTGTAGCAAGAAGTTTCTGCAAGGTCTCCTGGTCAGTGACACATTACAACTTGTCTCTTTCAACCTAGAATTATATCCCTGTGCCCTGGAACAAGCAGCCGTGCATATGAACTGGACAGGACAGGATTTGGTGGTAACTGCAATTGAACAGACTGTCACTAAATGGACTGTCAAACCTACACTGCAGAATGGCCCGTGGTGGAGTTTGACAATAGCAGTATATGGATGAGACTTTATTTACCTGGAAAGCAGAAGAAAGTGAATCGACTAAATAGCTGCCAGTTGTCCACTCCGTTCTTTGGCTACCATGGTCTGGCTTGTGAGTCCTTGTGTCTTATCATAGAGACACAATCACAAAGTAAGGACAAGTATGTTTTGCCCAAGCTGTACCTCTAGTCACCAAAGTTTTTAGAGCTTGCCTTGCTGCAAGCAGCCTCCTTTGGTACTTGGTACTGAAGAATAGGGGCTCTACGTTTTGCTCCAGTTCACTGGCCATCTGGTGCCTACTCTGCCCTGCAAGGAAACCACACATGGAATTTGTACTTGAAAAAGAATGGGGTACTTACAAAGAAAATAGGATAAGCTGGACTGACTTTGAAAACTCTCTACAAGGGCACCTTGAGCTATGCTGAGAAAAAGCAAGATTGAAGCCTTCATGTTTTTTCAGCCATAACTCAGTCTACCAGCCAAATCTGGGCAGCACTGCAAAACCACAAGTGCTGTGCCAGGAGTGCTCACAGTGTTTAAAGTAATTACTCTGTGAACATCTACCCTAGGTTTCACTGCAGCCATGTGTAAAACAAAAACCACATAACTTTTCCTACGTTTCTTCGGGTGTTCTGTATGATGATATTCACTTTCAGTTAGGTATCTTAACACTGTATTCCATAACGGAGAGAAACACATAGCACATCTTTCAAAATTAAAGCTAATGCATCTTCATTCTGAAGTCAGTAATTCAGGAACCATTTAATTTCACAAGGCCCTGCTGTTTTTCGTAGGATACCAACTCATTCAGTGTACCACAAGATTGCTCTTGGATAATCAAGAAGGATAAAGCAGCAAAAGAAAGCCCCTGCCTCATGTATTGCAGAAAGGTAAGATCACATTAAACAAGAAGGCCAGCAAGCTCACCACACTGAGGAGCAGTATTCTAGGTCTGTCTAGGTCACAGCCATTATTTTATATGATAGGAAGTCACTTAAAATTTCTGATACTTTCATTAGATTGTGGTTTAAGACACCTGGGCCTCTTTGGCAAAATCTGAAGTGCTCATTGCTGTAACCAAAGGTGAAGAGAGCTGTGCTTTAAAGGTGTGACACCAAGTTAGTCTGAAACTCTGAAAAGTTTGAAAAGCAAACCAAACAACTGCAAACCAACCAAGCCCAAAACCAGCGAAGGATATTTTAACCGTTGATTCTGTGCATCAGTTGCCTGGGTGTAATTCTAGGTGACTCTCTCAAGCAGTCCACATATGAGAACTAACAAAAAACTGAGAGGAAATCAGTAAGCTGCTTCTCAGTGAAAAGGAAAGAGTGCAATGGACAACATACCACCTGTCTCAGCTATTGTGACTAGTAAATACAGATGTGTGGTTACAACCAGCTCAGCTAATATGGGGCAAGACAACTATTTTTACATATCATTCAAGCTAAAAAGCCCTACAGATTTCTTTTCCACTGATTTCCCAAGGAATTAGTTTAAAAACGTAATTATCAAATAAGCAGCAGCATCTACTATGTGTCAAATCTTAAATTTTCTGTCTTTGTTGTTATATATATATCCCTGTAAATAGATTTGAGGTCTGTTTAGGATAAACACCTCTGTGAATGGGACTTTCACACAGTAGGAGCTGTTACGTCCTGTTCCTCCAACAGCCAGGATGAAATGCTTGAGAGATCAGAAAAGCGGACCATCAAAAGAAAGAGAAAAAAGGTAAATAATCAGCTTCAGACCAGGAGTATTAATTAGACTGTCAGACCAAGCCAAGGGTACGAACAGTAAACAAGTGAGAACATGGTTAGCAGTATACGTTGCAGCTGACAGACTCGCATAGTTTGGGTATGTTTGCAATGTGGCAGAGATTAACAACTTCCTACTTAATAGAAAAGCTGAACATGTGTTCTTACACCATGAATTGTGTGAACAAGCCTTGGTGTTTACTCAAAAAGAAGACTAGATGTCTGACAGAACAGTCTTTCTGAGAACAAAGTTCCTCAGTGTATGACCAAAATACAGGCACCCTGTTCACGCCAACAATTGATTTGTATACGGAGATATTTATAGTATAAAAGCATTGGAGCCTGGCCAGGCTGGATGGGGCTCTGGCCAGCCTGGTCTAGGGTGGGGTGTCCCTGCCTCTGCTGGGGGGGTTGGAACTGCATGGTGGTTCCTTCCAACTCTGAGTGATCCTGATTCCATGGCTTCTCCAGTGAGGTGAGCCTGCTGTGGCAGGGGGATTGGACTAGATGATCTTTCGAGGTCTCTTCCAATCCCTGATGATTCGATGATCCTATGATTTTGTTAAATTAAATGGGAAAATACGAAGAAAGCGATAGTCCAAGATAAGCCACATTCCAGCAGTTTTTAACTGATTGCTAAGGAACAATACCCAAAATACGTGTTCTGAAAACAGTACCTGACTCAGCCAACCTGCAAAACTACTTTGCCATGAAGAGACTGAACTCATGTGTGCATGAGGTCAAAAGGATTACAGTAATTAAAAAAAACCACCTCTCTCCACCTTGGGGGACTTGTTCACAGGAATGAGATATAGAACAGTTCAGTGAGCAAGACTTTGGAAAGCAAGGCAACTGGCTTGAGAAGTCCACCCCTCCCCCTTTAACCGTCCTCCTTCAGAGCTGCAGCACTGCAATTCATTCTCCCTTTTGTTGCCTCAGTTGTGCTGGTCCTCAGCAGAGCACTGACTCAGTGCCAGTCCCACAAACACAGGACAGAGCTGCAAATGGCAATAAGGGACACAACACCCTCAAACCAACTTCGCTGCTCAAGTCAATGTCGCATCAGATTGAATGGTGCAACAGAGGAGGAATGGGATAGCATGCCAGGAAAAACTAGATCCACTTGGTATACCATCAGGAGAGCACACAAGGTTACTGATGGCTACTTCAGAGACCAGAGAGTTGTGAAATGGAAGTTTGCCATCCAAAATGAGATTAGTGGTGTGGTTTGTATTTCACAGTACATCTAACTGAACTTCTCCTTCCTCTCATCACTCATTCTTGCACGCATAAATTGTTGTGGTATAATCCAGTTCCCAAATTTAAGATATTTCCTGATTAGGATAGTTTTTAAGACTTTGCACAGTAAAGGATACCTCCTGCTGTTTACTGCTTTGAATTCAAAGTGATAAACAGTATTCAGGATGACAGCTTAAATAAAAATCAACAGGAGAGTTATTTTCTGGTGCTTACCTTAAGACATGCCAGGTACCCAGCACTTGAGTTTCTCATGCAGCTGCACTGTGCTGTAAGCTGAAAAGCATATTCAAGAAACTAGAACACATCCTTCACTGATTTTGTTTAAGTTTTCCACTGGAACAGCCCTTCATGAGTGTGAAAAAATGCATGGGACCAGAGCTGCACGATAATACCCACTGTAATTACGGATGTCTTGGAAGGCCTGGGGGGTTGTTCACTGGGTTTGTTCCTTCATAAAGATAAAGCATTGTGTTTAAGTGTCACCTCCAGTCAGAGACACAAGCTATTAAAAGTAAACAGGAGGTTACATAACACATTCCCCATGATATTAAAACTCCTTTTGTTCCTTAAGAAGGACAGTTTAATGTTTAGCCTTTCGAGAAAAAGTGGAGCAATGTCACTTTGTGTCAGGCACTTTAAGAGATACTAATGAAAATGCCCTGGATCCCCACAGTCCTTTGTGGCTGATTAGGTACAGTAGTTGTTGTTTCATTAATTTGAAGGCCATGAGCTTGAACCTTCATATTGACCTGAAAGTCATGTTTTATTCATTATGTACTGTTGTAGTCAAGATTCCAGAAATAATTAAAAGGACAAGCCTCAAACCTTAGACCTTTGAATTATGAAGCTGGATACTCAGTTAGTTATTTCACAACAGAAATGAGGGAGCAGGGACACGGCTGTCCTGATGTATTACTCTTGCCATCTACCTGTGGAAAGCTCATGGGTCATCAAGTACATACCAATAAGTATGTCTTCAATGTCCAAAATGTTTGGATGATTTCTACAGGTCACTGTTAAAAAGCTTTTTTCTGTATTAAAATAAAAATCAGACATGAGGTTAAGTTCTGGCTCCATTAGACCGACAAGGGAAAATCCAAAGTTCAGTCGTTTCACCTAAGATTCATCAGCAGTCAGTGACCAGCTCCCCATAGCCATTATTCAACTGAAACACAAGATGCCAGATATACTGTGGGAAAAAAGACGGCATTTTTTTCAAAAAAAGATACCCAAAAGCCACACCTGGCTTTAGAAACTAGGTGTCTAATTGTCTTAAGATGGAACTCATCGCAGTCAACAGTCGGGTTTTCCAGTCAACCTTTGAGACAATCAGTGCCATTAATTTTTCTTGCCTGTTGTTTCTGAGTGGTCTTCACAGCTTGTTACCTTTTCAGCGTAATAAAATGATTCAGCCTGAAGAACAAACCAGTAGTCAAATTCTCACTTAAAAAGCTATTATCGTCTGGCTGAAGTGGAGCCTAAAGAAGAGAAACTCTGCTGATCCATGTTTAAATTTTCCCACAGAAGTAGATCTCTCTCTCTTTATATCTATGGCAACCAAGGAAACCTAATGAAACACCAGGACAATAATTTACATTCTCAGTAATTAACACAGGCATTCCACACCATCATCTATAATATGATTTTAGTCACATCTGTTCCTTCATGCACCTCATTGCAAATTACTGCTGTTGGGTCTATCCTGATTGGGCTTTGACAAGCCCCATGTATGTAGTAACACGTTAAGCTTTAGACAAGGTTTTTCGTATTTTAAATCAATTCAGATCATAGATGAGTGAGCTTCAACAAAATTTACAGAACACATTCAAAATACATGAAACCCTTCTCATGTCCAACCATCATCCCGCTTCTCCAATTGTCATAAAACTACAGCTGTAGACAATAAGCAGAGATCAAAATTATATATCATGTTATTGACAGCACTCTTCCATTTTTGCACCAAGGTCATTCTGATGAAAGAGAACATTAAAGCCAGATCTTGCTCCTAGAGCTACAACACCAAGAAATATTCATTGTTCTCCTAATGGACATCATGCTCTTCTCTGTTTATTTGGGTTGCTATACCCTCACTTGTCCCAGTGTAGATCACATATTTTAAATGGCCATTTCCTTTTCCTTCTGTCCCAATATATTCCTGTCTTCCTAGTATCCAGCAGGCATTAATCTGCTTCTTTAAAGATGGAATTACAAGAGACAGAAAGCAGGACTGCAAACAGAAAGAATGTCATTAGTATGTGCAGTAGTTCCTACTACTCCTCATATGGCACAACTCAACTACTTGTTATGTAAACCAATATATTGATCAAGTTGCAGTACAAGACACACGGTCAGATCCACAATGGCGAAGCTGCTAGTTTGAACTAACTTGCCAGTCACACACAATGAACACAGTTTAGCATCAGCAGAGCAGATCCTACTCCAGACCAACAACTGGAGTGCATACTAGGAAGAAATGAAGGTACAACAACATAGCCTCTGTATTTTCCGAGTTGCCAGTGATCCCTGGACAACTACGTATGAGATAGAGCAGTTTGTCAACTACTTACTATGCCCGTGATGTTTAAATCCCTATAAACCAGGATTAGAAAAGGACAAAAGGTACTTTAAAGCCACCTGTCGTCATCTCACATTCATCCTGAGTTAAACACAGAGAAAGAATGGGGATTTCTGAGCAGTTTCTCATTTTAGTTTGACCTTTAGGTTTGAACAGTATAACAATCAATTTAAATTGGAATAAAGCTATTTACAATATCATCCTCTCTGGGGTTCAGTTAAGGGGTGTAATATATGAATAAGGGATCTCCCATGTTCTAACATGGAGAAACATTATTATTTATGAGATAAACAAATTTGTCAGGACTGACCAGTTTCCACAGGGTCATGATTGCACTCTGTGCTCTCCATCAAATATTGCAGGAGATGCCTTTTTTTTCCATAGAAAAAGGTTGCTTTCTACGGGTCATATTTCCTAAAGCACCTACCATCCTCACACATACTTCACTGTTTCTAAATACAGAGGACACAAGGACAGTTGAAATAACATTTTTCATTAAAACTTAGTATCTAGGAACCTAATCATATTTTCACATTGTTCCATCCAATTAACTCTCCATACAAATTGATCTTGTACAAACATTCTCATAATTGTTTTATTACTAACTGCTCTGGTACTTTAAAGTAGTCTGGGTATTAATACCTACTTTCATCTTTGCACATCTTGTGCTCTGGCAAACACAGCACGATATCGAACCGATGCTTGCCACCTACTTGCACAGATTTATGCTGAAAGCACTCTGCTCTCATAGCAATTGCTTGCTCGCAAAGTTCCATCTACTGCTTTCAAAGCCAGTGCTATATTTTAAGGAATTATTATCAGTGTCTAAAAACAGATAAGCAGTTGTAGGGTAGGAAAATCCAGTCCACACACCAAGATTCAATTCTGGTGTCAAATCACTACTAGCAAACCAGCCTCCAAGATCCAAGATACCGGGAAGATTTACAGGGGCTGCAGGAGTTAGAGACCCCTTCTGCCTTCTTGGCTTTTGCTGCCTCTTTTCCACAGCACTCTCCCACTCAGACGACAGGCAGGGCACAGTCATAAGCAGCCATTTCTGTGTTCATTACAGCTACAGACAACAACATTTCAGGCAGCTTAATTGAAAATACTGGGTTTGTTCCATGCATTATTGGTCTTGTAGCACTTCTGCAATTCATTGCTCAGTTTAGAAACCAGTCACAGAAGAGAGGGGCCAAAAAGAACTGCAAATCACTGTAAACAATTGGAATAGACTGAATATTGATTGGGGGGTTCACCCTACAAAATAATAAAATATTCCCTTCTAGTAAATGCAATTTGAATCTTTATATCTGCATTCCCCTATCTGGCGAACGAAGCGGGGATCTTTGTGGCTATCATCTGTTTCCTTGAGATAAAAACAATACAGTTTTGTGGGCAACACTATCATTTACATTTTCAGGCTACATAAGTTTGCAGCCCTACAAGCTAGTTGAATTTCACTTTGGTTTATTTAAACTACCTTAAATTTTGGGTTGTGGGTCCTTTAATGTTGGTTTAAACAGTTTTCCACAGAGAATGAATGACAAAAAGGAGTCAGTGGAACCTTTTCCATCAACTCAAGTGCAACATCAAAAATAGCTCAGTTTCACAGCCACATTAGCAGAAAGAAGTCTTGTTTTCCTGGAGTTTGAATCTGCTCTGTGACATGCTGGAAGCTGACTCAAAGTCTGCAGCTAGAGTCCGCTCCTTTGCTCAGTAAATTTCTTCAGGTGAAAAAGTGGGAGACATTTTTAAGGAAGCCTGGCTCTTCTAATCTTATCTAAGCCCTCCTGAAGATAAGGGATGTTGAGTCATGTGCCTCTTCTGCCTTAGAGTTTTTATCATCTATAGGGAATGATACCATTTCTGCAACACCAATTTTAGGCTGCTGCAACTGCAGTGTCTTTGCAAGACATGTTCCTGATATGCAAAAATATGGAGAGAAGCAGGCATAGTCATAACATTTAACAATTACAGTAAAACTAGGGCTAATGTGTACAACTGCTTCTGCAATGCCAAGCAAAGGGAAAAATGTAAGCCATGTTTGGCCTTTGAAGTGATCATTACTTCAGCTGCTCCTGGCTAAAATGGTTTAAAGGGAGGAGGAGAAATTTTTCCTGATCTCTAGGTGACATTTAACAGACCTGGGAAACAGAGCTGGACTGCAAGGTTCTACTCAGGAAGGTCTATGGCATGAATGACTTCTAAAAGCAAGTAGAATACTAATGCATTCAGTACACTTAATGTCTCATTCTTTGACAAAGCACTTCTCTCTTATTGACTTTATCTTCCTCTTGATAGTAACCATTAGCAGCAGGGCTGGGATGGACCAAATACCAGCGAGGACGGTAGGAAAGAGACACGCAATACTCAATCTTACCTCAAAATCCTTGTAAACTCTGCAAATTCCTCCTGCTTTTGCAGAGTACCAGTTTTAACAATGCCACAGCGCGCTTCATAATACACAATGATCAGAACCAGAAGTAACCGCGTCTAGGTTGGGGAACGTCACTTTTCTAAAATTGTTTTTACGTGCTTCCACTATAACTGTATATATTTAGAACAGGGCAAGAAGTTCTACTCCAGACGATAGCTCTCCAGAGATTCTCAAGCCAAGGTAGCGAGAAGGTCTAACATCCACTGTTTCGCACCATGCTATAAAAAACAGGACCCAGAAGTAGAAGTGCTTGGTCTAGGTCAGGCTTTGTGAGCACACAGAAAAAACCCATACTAGCCTCCTTCAACCAAACCATTATCCACCCTCTCCCAGTTTCCAGTGACATCTTAGAAGCATCATCCTAGAGCTCAACAACCTGTGCAGGCATGTGAGAACTGTCATCATAGGATCGTAGGATGTTAGGGGTTGGAAGGGACACAAGAGATCATCGAGTCCAACCCCCCTGCCGCAGCAGGACAAAACTATCTAACACAGATCACAGAGGAACACATCCAGGCGGCCTTGAAAGTCCCCAGAGAAGGAGACTCCACGACCTCCCTGGGGAGTCTGTTCCAGTGCTCTGTGACCCACAGAAGTGAATTTTTAATAATAGTTTGGGCACTTATGTCCCACAGTAACCCCAGCATCTCTAAACTGTACAAATCAATGTTAAGCAGTTAAGGATGCCCCATAAAAATTAGCTATTAATGAGTAAGATGTGTATCTGCAGCTGACATGTCTCGTTAGAATATATAAGGTACCATGAACATGGTTCAGAGCCTGACTAACATTATATCCTTACACATTCCTCTGAATTTTATTCTACTTTTCTGGAAGTGTTTATACTCTGAGATAATTAGAATTAACTTTAACCATGAACACATTAGGGAATATGTTGAAGCAGCAATTTCATTTCACATGAGTCACTTACAGTCTGAGCTCCATTCACAAACTGAGCTTGGCAAAACTCATTTACTACTTTTCAGTGTTTCCTATCTGCTTTTTTAATCTCCCTGTCTGTCAGGTGGAGGTATGGACAACAAAAGAAATATAATATACACTTAGACATATACTGCACATGCGATACCCAAGGCTCAATTAAGAATTTCTTTTGGAAGAAAGGATAGAAAAGCCACCTTTAAAAAATAAACAACCCGGTTTTCTGCAGTGCAGAACAACTAAAGCTTGTCAAATGATTTTCAGAAAATAAGGCTGAAGGACAGTCTCATGAGATCGACTCCAAAAAGAACTCAGTTCTTAATAAAAGGAACAGTGTGTATAAAGGTCAACAATACAGGCAGCAGGCTGCACTCACTGACAAAGCCTGTATCTCAGTCATTCCAGCAGGCAATGCTAGGCAAACAAAACATCTTACCACTGCCCCTTTTTATCTGCTTCAAGGACAACTTTGGTAGCCCACACTCCATTACGGGCCAGCACTTGCTCAGCAGTTATTTATCACAGTCTCCTTCAGGTCGAAGACTAGGACAGATCAGCTATTTTTATCTACAAAGCCATAGGTAAATAGCAATGCCCAGGCAGCCCATTCAACAGAAAAACAAAACTCTCAAACCACACGACATGCTTTGGTCTCTTTTTGAAGCGAAGTGGCACAGCACTGTAACTCCTACATGACAGAGCAATCTCCTGAAGTTTTAAAAAATGAAGTGTGTTAGTCATAGCACTGATAGGACGTATCGGTTATCTCAGAGCAAATCCTTGCAGTCAGCAGTGCCCGCAAAACGATCATACTTGAGTTGAGAGTGACACTCAGTGGCCGTATCTTCTAAGTGCCAACCTGATTTTAAGATCAGTGACTCACCAGTGAGATTCTAATCTAGACCTTCAGTCTTCTCTTCTGAAAGTCACTTGAAAAGCTTCTGTTGTTTTATAGCATACATGGGAAAAATGAAAATAAATCAGCTGAAAATTCACACACTATAGAATTTATTCGTTTACTGAAGAGCCTTTACCATGTCAGGTGGTTTGTAGCACTATGCACAATCATTTCACACGTTTAGGTTTTGGTATTTCCACATGGTCCTTTTTACAAGGATTACAAACTACAAACATGGAATTAAATTCGAGCACCATTAGTGACGGATTTCACTTGATGCAGTACGAATGCATTCCAGCCATTGAATTTCAACCCCACACCAAGGGATGTAATTTTTCAGGAAGCAGAATATAGGACACATGCAATATGATCATCATAACATGGAAAAAGATAGGTTTACTTTCTGTATGTTTTGCTACATTTATTTCAAAAGCATCAAAACCACAATAGACAAGTCTATTTCGATTGAGGGAGTATCATTAAATCTGAGAGACAGGCAAATTGTGGCCTTGTTTGTGAGATGCTTCAGAATAACAAGGCTTGTTGTGCTCTCTTTTAGACACCAGCTATTACGATTGTTCTACGTGTGGTGTCTTCGCAGATGTAGCTACGTACAGTTAAGGGTTGAGCTTATCCAAAAATGGTAGAAGAGAGTTCTCTGATACTAGCCACAACTATCTTCTCTATCATATGCCTCACCTTTGGTAAATGCTTAGCAGCCCAGCTCTTTGATATGGTACGCAAAATACCACGCAGCGATGCAGATACCACTAGGCTGCCATGATAAGTGGTTATTTTTTCACTAACACTATCGACAGTTTAGCAAACATATACAAGCCCTAAGGCAGCACTTATCAGAACAAGGTTATCCACTGAAAGATAAGAGAGAAGTATCAGTTCAATGAAGTGGTGTTTTTTCTGGTAAAATACAACTCAATGGATTGGTGTTACTGTTTCACCAGCTAAAAGATCTGACAATCATTTCTCTCAGAAGCACGAGGTTTTCCATCATAACCAGTGAAAATGTCAATACCCTTGAGAAATCTGAAGCAAAGGTCTCTGAATTTGGAGTCTGAACTACAGTCTTCCCCAGACAGTACTTTCACTTCAAGAATAGTAATAGTATCTTAAAATTATTTGTAATCCTACTTGGAGGAGATGATGCAAACTGAATCCTCTTTCAAAAGAATTTTACCTGGAATATGAACGCTGCACACAATGCCACCTGTGGAGTTCAGTTGTGTGATACGAAGCATTTCAGCTTCCCTTCAGGATTAGTGATAGGACAAAGCAGCAAGGGCACGATCAGGCTACCAGGAAAACTCTCTTTGTAACCCAAGCCACATCACAGTGTTCTGAGTTCAAGTAACATCTGCAGGCAGGTCGATCAGATCGTCTGCCGAAACACACGGAAATGTGGAATTATGGCCCTACTTCTCAAACATAATTACGTAACCTTGCAGCATATTTCTGCTTCTTCTCCTCATGACAACGTTGTCATATTCTGTGGAAGGTTTTTCCTGTAGAAGTTGTCATTGCCGTGCTGTACTGACACTGATGACAATACTTAAGCACTTCAAGAATCATGCTGACATTTCACTAGCAAGGAAGAAAAGAGAGTATTATGACCTGACTCAAAAGATGAGGCACCGAAAATTTAACTTCATTGTGGGACCCCCCTCAGTGCAGTGATGTGTTCAGCTTTCTGTAGGACACTTGGCACCAACGAAGGGACTTAGAACCATTTTAGACCTGCCAGTCTTTCTGGATAATGTGTTGATAACTGAGGGTAAATCAGGTGTTTGTGTAAGATGTTCCTTGAGTTTACCTGGTTTTAATATTTTGGTTTTGAATAGGATGTTGTTTGAAGAAGCTATTGGTCTGAATACAATTCTGAGGGAACAGGGGTTTTTATTGAAATTCATCACCTGCATATCTTTCCTCTATGTTTTGTTCAACTTCAGACAAAAGGGTAAGTATGTGTTTGTGCTAGATTAGGAAAATAGATTGTGGGTATCACCTTTCATTTCCTCTTCTTTTCCCCAAAATAGTATGTGTTACATTTTAAACTCTAATGAAGTCAGTAAGAAACCCCTCACCCTCATTCAGCCCAGGGAAACCGAGTAAATAAGAGCTATCAGCTAAGTTATTCTCTTCTTAATGTGGCCTACCTGTAGACAAAGCTGCAAGAAGCTATTAGGTCCCAAGGCTGAAACTTAAAGATTTGGATGGAGGAACTTTGGAAGAGGGTTTGTGCTCAATTCAGAGTGGGGTGCTAGGGGTGTTTTCCATGTGCCCTGCCTGTCGATAGAAGATGGCTCAGGGATGAGCCTTTTCCCTTTTCTTTCTACTTCCTTCCTTGGAGTCCCAGTTTGGACAGGGTGGTCCCAGGGAGGGTGGCCCCTGGCCACTGGTAGCCCTGGCCGTGCCTAGCCCCGGGCTTGCTTGGCCACAGCTAGGCCGGAACGCCACACCAAATGTGGCAGCAGGCAGAAGGTGGTGGCAGTATGCTCTGCCTTGCCGCTGAGCCAAGCTCTGCCGAGCCAAGCTGTACCGAGCTGAGCCATGCCAACAAAAAGCCCTTTCCCCACCCACACCATGAGGAAATCTCCTCCCAGCCAAGCCAAAATGAAGCAAAACAAGGCTGGACATGTCAGACAGTGAGATAACTTTAAAGAGACTGCGTGACTTGGTCTGGGTGAACCTGCTCTGGCAGGGGGATTGGACTAGATGATGTTTCGAGGTCCCTTCCAATCCCTAATGATTCTGTGATTCTATGATTATGAGTATTTACATACCAACAGAGTGAGCTGATTACTGTGTTACACAGAGATAAGGAAAGACTGAAGACAGCCTTCTCCCTTCTATGCCTTGTAAAACTTTCTCGCTGCACCTTCTGAAAATGTTGCAAAAGACTCATTCTTTAAAAGGGGAAAATGCAGAGCCAGGTTCATACCAGCCGCAAAAGGAAGGCCATGTTCACTGCTCCAGTCCCAAAGAGTCATTAAAGTCTGAGTGGAGCTGTACAAACAGTGAGTCCCAACAAGGACCTTGCCATGGCAGTGAGTTTAGATGAAACCACAATAAAGCTGACTTACTTTAATCAGCTCTTCAGATTACATGCCCGATATTTGTTACCAAACTACAAAGATAAAATCCTGGCCTCACTGCAATCAATAGCTCTGTCACTACCATCACGAATGCCAAGATTTCTTTATAGGTTTTTAAAAGCCTGTGCCATTTACAGATCATTTTTCATATAGCTCAATCAGGCTTTGTCACAGAACACAGGTCTACATTAATTTTTTTTTTTTAAACCGCAGCCACACAGTTGGCAAATAGAAGTACAGTTGTTAAAACTTACTGTTCTCAGCTAACTAGTCAGCCTGAGTCCTGGGCTATCAAATCCACTAGAACACATTCTGCAGTCTAAAGGCAAAATACAAGTATCTTTTATAAAAAAGAAATGCAATATTCTTCAAATACAATCTTTAGTGAACTTAATTATTTATTCGTTAAATCTTCTTGCTCAATTACTTTCAGTATTTGAACTAAAAAACTGAAATTCACCCATGTTTCTTGTGGACACTTTGGTCATGTACTGACAGGCATCGCATAACGAACTGAACAAGCCCTAAATGCCATTTTGGCATAGTGCAGTCAGGTTCAATGGTCAAGACTATCTGGAAGCAGGAAACGCTCCGAGCAGACTGTGTGAAATGTGCACCATTTTAACAGTTCACAGAACACGAGGTATGTGCATTGTTCACGCTGAGGTGCCAAAAAAGTGGAGATAAATTTCAGAAGCATCATGTCAAGCTCTAAGGGACAAAACATTACCATCAGAGCAGAGGAAAATTTGAAGCATATTCTCTTTGCTTAATGCTGCTCTAAAAACTGGCCCCCCTGATGACTGAGGAGTCATTTAGCATATAGAAATATTCAGGCAATATTTTGTCAGCTGTCCTGGCCTGTGATCAAACTCCAGTGCACAAATGTTGGACAGCTGAAGAAAGACTTGTCACACACAGAAAGGCAGCTGCAGTCTGTCACGTTCTAGTGATATGATGTCATGGTAGCAGACATTAGTTGATCCATCTTAACAGAAACTACTCAAACCTTCTCGGTAACGCGGTGGAATCTGCCAATCTGTTTACCTGTGGTTTGAAATTGCTTTCATATATCCCTCATATATATGCTTTGCTATATTTTGAAAAAATGTTAGGTGTCATTTGTCAGATTGACATACTGACATCAGACAGCTGACAGCTCTTGGATTTCAAAAGTGATGGAAAAAATCCAAAGATGTGGCTGTGCAGTGAAATGTGCAACCGCAGCTTCAGTAGGTGCAATTGTAACATAGACTTTGTACTCATGACAGTCTTCAGCTCCTGCAAAGCTGGCCAGTTGTAATGACAACCCCTGTGATGTTGGAAGGACCTAACTCTGTAAGCCTGTAGTGCCATCTCCCAGAGACATGAAAGAGACTTCAACGCGTTTAAATAGTAGGTGATTGGAAAGCAACAAATCATGTGCTGAAGCATGCAATATCTAGATTCCTAAAGACAAAATATGAAACCTTTTTACTCTTTTACCAAAAAGAAATTAATTCTAGCAGTAAATTGATGATATTTAAATGACAGAATGAAGTTTCCTAATCACAGCGTTTAAGACATTTACCCTATTTTAAAAAGACATATAGTATAATGCCATGTAAATCATGCACAAGGTAAAGTTTGTAGTAAATGAGGCAAGAAAGCTTGTTGTTAATTTAAATATTTTTAAGAGCCCTCTCAGGGCAATCAATGCATACATATCTAAAATACAGGTTTGGATAAACTGCATCCATAAGAATGGTGTAGGTATTGAGAGCATCACTACTTCAAAAGACTGCAAGTCTGGAATTGTAGTGTAGGGTATGTCACATACCTGGAATTCTGCATGGACTAATGCCAAGCATCCCACAGAATTAGGTATAAAAATGTGGAGGCCCCACTAAGATTTTAAAGTTGCACCTGGCTAAAAAAAAAACAGAAAAATTTGTCCTGAGGGTAAACATAACTCATTACAAAGAGAGATGTCCTGAAGCCAAGAACTTGCTACTAAATGTACAAGCAGAACAGTTACTTCAGAAGTTCTTTGCTAGCTATGTCTTAACGTAGGATTTAGCAGTGAAAATGTAAGAATATCAATGTTTTGCTTATGGGAGGCTCACAATCATGCTTCTTCTTGCTTGGCTTAGATTTTTTTTTGCAGTAAGATTTAGGGACTATAAGAGATCTACAGTTAAAGACCATGTTATTCGTATTCCCTAAAGGGTGCAACATTTCTTCTCCATTTCTTGCCTTAATCCAAACCAAATATGTCACTGTAAGCATGAAAAAAGTGGCTGAAGGGAGCAGGGTTGTTCAGCCTGGAGAAGAGGCAGCTCCGAGGTGACCTTATTGCAGCCTTTCATTATTAAAGGGAGTCTACAAGAAAGACGAAGGGGACACTTTTAGCAAGGCTTGTTGTGACAGAACAAGGGATAATGGTTTTAAACTAAAAGAGGGGAGATTTAGATTAGATAAAAGGAAGATGTTTTTTATAACGAGGGTGGTGAAACAATGTAACAGATTCCCCAGAGAGGTGGTGGTCACCCCATCCTTTGGGACATTCAAGGTGATGCTGGATGAGGCTCTGAGCAACCTGATATAGTTGAAGATGTCTGTGTTTACCTGGGTACACTATGTCCCCTCATCCAGGTTGATTATGAATATATTGAATAGGACTGGACCCAGTACTAACCCCTAAGGAACATCACTAGACACAGACCTCCAACTTGACTCAACCTCACTGATCACAACCCTCTGAGTTCTGTTCTTTAGCCAGTTCCCACCTTGCTATCCAACCATCCATTCCATGCTTCTTAAATCTGTGAAGCTGTCATGAGAGACAGTGCCAAATCTTTGGTGAAGTCAGGATAGACCACACCTACTGCCTTCCCCTCATTTATCCAGCCAGTTATATCTTCATAAAAGGTTATCAGATTAGTGAAGCAAACTTCCCCTTGGTAAAGCCATGTTGACTACTCCTGATAACCCTCCTTTGACTTGCTTTGAGATGGCTCTAAGAACATGCTGTGCCAACACCTCCTCCATTCAAGAAGGATGTGGAGCTGCTGGAGAGGGTCCAGCGTAGGGCAAGGACGATGATGAAGGAGGTGGAGCACCTCCCTTACGAGGAGAGGCTGAGGGAGCTGGGTCTCTTTAGCTTGGAGGAGACTGAGGGGTGACCTCATTAATGTCTATAAATATTCGAGGGGTGGGTATCAGGAGGATGGAGCCAGGCTCTTCTCAATGTCACCTAGTGATAGGATGAGGGGCAATGGTTTTAAGCTGGAACATAGGAGGTTCCACAAAAATATGAGAAGGAAGGAGCACTGGAACAGGCTGCCCAGGGGGGTTGTGGAGTCTCCTTCACTGGAGACGTTTAAAACCCTCCTGGATGTGTTCCTGTGTGGTTTGGCTAGGTGATCCTGCTGTGGCAGGGGGATTGGACTAGATGATCTTTCGAGGTCCCTTATTATTATTAATGATTCTATGATTCTATGTCAGTCCTACTTCTCTGTTACAGTGTTTGAAAGGGTAGGTTTAACAGTCAAGCCTGAAGAACTGTACAGCTTTTAGACTGGTTTATATTTTTTGACCTTCTCAAGCTGAGCAATCTCACTGGAAACCTAAATGTCAGTTAGTCCAGTCCATGGGACAGTAAATGTCTACTACAGCAGTAACCATTATGAGGATAGTAGTTTGGCTCTGAAAAGGATCCCACAGATAGGGACTGCTGTGATGATGTTGAAAACAATGCCAGCACCAAACGCTGCCATGCCAAAGCATGACAGATGTGCAGAACTGTGAAGGTGAAGAGGTGTGTGGTGGAGATGGGAGAAGAGGATGAACAAAACTGGGCTGGTAGGTAGGCAAGTCTGTTGGAGTGAGAACATTCCTTTTCCATACATGTGCGAGTATGTACGTGGATTTACGCATGGAAGTGGTTGTGCAGAACTAAACCTAAGATGCATGTGCATAGCCTAGGGAGGAGGAGAGGAGTGGGTGGGTGCTGAAAAGGGGGAGCCAGGACTGTTGTTCTTTCCCCTTGCCAGTCTGCTGGCCCCTCCTGACACCTGACACCAATTCTTACAGGAGCTTGTAGCTCAAATTCTGCCTCCTTTCCACGCAGAGCATCTAGCACAGGGAAGAGGATGCAGATGCTAGAGAGCTGCTGAAAAGCCCAGGGCAGCATTCTGCGTTTCTGTGGATCCTTTTGCTTAGGAACATCAAGGTAAGGCCCCCCTGTCCTTTCTGTGTCTATGGGCACCAGAATTTCTCCGCTAAACTAGCAGGAGCTGAGAAAACCTGCAGACATGACTGTGTTAGGGATTTGTGTGAGATGGTCAGTCCTAGCAGGTTCATTCTTGCCACCGAGCTGCCCTTTAGCAATGTGTTGTGCCTACCTGGGGGGAGCTTGCAAGGAGAGGACTATGAAACATAAGTGGGACAGGACTGATTTGTCAGTCCACAAGCAGCCTGTGCACTCCAGGTGTATCTGTGAGCCCAGGACAAATAGCTCCCTCTCTGCAGAAGTAAGAAGTCCCATCAAGAGGTCGGTGTCAAAGCCCCAGCACTCTTGTCTTGCATGTCCCCAGTGTTGTGCAGCAGGTACATTGATGCCTGGCCAGCACCTTTAGGTCCTAGCTGTTGCTTTGTAAGACTGCTGAGGACAGGGGCTTGTGATAACAAGAAGTATGCATGACTCTCCGTTCTTAAGTAAAGAGAGACCTGACGGATGTTCATAAAATAGCTAGCTCCAGTTTGTCATGTGCTGGGGCTGTATTCACTGTGTTTGAAAATCACTCGAGTATGTCTCAGTTTATTACATATTTTGGATAAGTGCTTGCCAGAAGAAAATAAAATCAGCTCATTTTTAGAAACTATATTTTAAAATACAGCCTGCTAAGCTGCCGTGTAGAAGCAAATTTCAGTAATATTTTATTGTACTCCTGTATTTCTGTATTATTATTTGTGTTGTCTAGGAAACAGAAACCAAGCAAATGATGTTCTCCAGAGTCTGGTGGCTTTTATGGATACTTGAATGCCATGAATGTTTAGCAGAGAATCTTAGGGAAGAAAAAAGATACGGACTGCGAAGACCAAAATCTAACCACATTCTGTCAAATACTGTAGAAAGCCACACTAGCCCAAGTGATCAAGGTGAATATTGTCATTTTAAAACAGGTGTGGATTTTGTTTTCTCCCTGATCCAGTTCTTTGAAATCTGGATTACATGGCTAACTTGCCCTCTAAGATGTTACAGTCAGATGTACTTCTTATATTTTTATATACCTTATTTTTGTACTTTTATCTCTTTACTCCAAACCTTTGCATCACCTTTTGTGTATTTCAGACAAAGAGATTACTGCTGGGCTGTTTTATGATATGTGACTATCACAGGAAGCGTAATAGCCTGCATGACTATAACCCTATTTCTAAAAAAGTAAAGTCATTATTAGTTCAGAAGATTCATGCTCTGCAGATCCAGAAACTGGATGCAAGTGTCAGTACCAGAGACAAAATCTAGCTCTGTCAAACAGTCTGTTATTCAGTAAGACCCATTTTCCTGTAGATGACTTCCACCTTCCCAGTCTTCATCCTGGTAGGATATTCAGTTAAATACCAGGCAGGAAGACAGAATGAATGTAAAGCTGCTACATGCCTGATTTCATACTATACCTCACCTTCAGTTTTTTATTCCATGTTCCTATTTCTAACACGGCATCTACTAGGGATCAAATTCCTCAGCTTCTCTATGCTCTCTTCAGGAGGGTCTCACACTTGTGATCACACATGTTTCCAAAAATCCCCATTTGAGAAGCCTAAAAGCATATAAGGGTAAAGGGTTGAATGATACTTAGTATGGATTCCACTCACCTACCTACCTGTTTGTTCTAGATGAAGACTGCATTCTGGAAATTGCTTTTTTACTGGACAGCTCCGAAAGTGCTAAGGACTATAATCATGAGCAGCAGAAAAGATTTGTGCTGCAAACAGCAGACAGAATGAAAAGTCTGCAGCTTAGTTCCGGACCTGCTCTTAGCTGGAGGATGGCCTTACTTCAGTACAGCAGCGCTGTTTTCATAGAGCAAGCTTTCCATGACTGGAAAGGTCCCGAAACGTTCAAAGCTCACGTTGCTCCTATTACCTACATAGGTCATGGCACCTATACGACCTATGCTATAACTAACCTCACACGACTCTACATGACTGAAGGGACTTCAGGTAGTGTGAAAGTAGCTGTGCTTTTCAGTGACGGAGTGGACCATCCAAGAAACCCAGATATTTTTGCAGCTACAGCTGATGCTAAACAGCAAGGAATAGTGTTTCTCATAGTGGGAATTACCCAAGTGGCTGAGGAGGCTAGCAATGCTGCCAAGCTACGGCTCCTGGCCAGTATCCCAGCATCCAGGTTAATTTTCAACCTCCAGGAGAAAGAAACTGTGGAGAAGCTTCTCAATGAAATGGTATGTATGAGGAAGAATTAAAATAGTTATAGGAACACATGTAAAAAAATGCCAAAGCACAGGTTTCCTTTCGCTCCCTGTGATTCAGATCTTGATAGCCAAAATATCTGAAGGTGAAAACTGAATTAGACTTAAAAAAACCTGTTGTGAAGTTATTTTTGTCTCAGTTTTTCTTCCTAAGAAAGGTATTTTAAAATGCCTTTTATAAACAATAATATTGACATCCTAGTGGTTTCTTCTTTAGGAAGTATGAATGTGACTTTTGTACCAAGAAAGATGCAGCTCTTCCAGAAGTGAAAATAAATTTGTAACCTTAATGGAAATATGCAAATTTAGATAAAATCTGGACTTGGTCATAGTTATCTTTTAAATATCCATGGAAACCCCTACCACATAATCAAAAGAAAGTATGTGAAATGAGCTTGAAGTTTTGCTTGGGTGTCTCTTTTCTGCCTGTGAAGTTAATTTCTATATAACATTCCCTGCCAAGCGTGGAGAGGAGAGTCATCCTCTAGCCTGTAAGTCTGGTGACACAAGCTGTGAATTAAGTCCTCATCTGAACATGCACGAAGATATAAAACAGAAACATGAATAACAATGAGGAGAGTTCTGCAGTGAAAAAGACAGGCTTAGAGCTGGTAAATGAGCTGGCTGTCCTGTCTGTCTTCCACTTCAATGGCCTGCCATTCTGCATTGGTTTCCCTTCATATGATCCATCCCATCGTCTCTGGTGTTACCATTGCCTTCTGTGTCCTAGCAACCATCACTGATTGACTAAATACTTTACCCTTTACCTTTATTTTACCAATCAGGCAACCATCTTTGGTTACCTTCTTTTGAGAGCACAGCCACTACCTGCTTTAAATAATGGCTCTGGCATAATTATACATGTAAATTTTAGAGGTCTGTAATGCACTGCGGCTTGTTGACACATTTCTGCCCCCTCAGGAGTCTACATCAGTTGTTGAAAGTGAAGAGAATGCATCGTGTATGGGTGCTTCCGCTGTAGAGATACACAGAATAAAGAGCGCTAATTCAACGATCGTGTGATCAGCTAACAAAGTCACATCATTTCTAATTTGTTCTTACTGTTACCATTTGGTGAATGCCTAACAGAAGAAGAACTTCTGGTTTTCTCAAGTCTAGAGTATGTATCATTCACTCTTTGAATGCAGACTTTGAAGACTGCAGTATCTGGGTACAGTTCCCATATACCTAGCTCACTGTGTCGGTTTAGGTCTGGTTACTAATAAAATTTTAACAAATTATGGGGAGTTGGTGATTTGTGGAGGTGACAATCTACAATATTAATTTATTTTTTTAAATTGAAATATTGTTAGGATGTTTCTCAGAAATTAAAGTTTAATTAACTTTTGTGAATACATTGGTTACATAATTTAATTGCTGAAGCAATTTATTTTAACAACTTTCAGATGTTAACAGTTAAAAGTGTTAAAAAGAGTATTTATTTTTCATCTTTATTTTAACATCACCTTAAACATCCTTCCTGTAGAGCTCAATTATGACTTCAATTTTCTAATGTTACTTTGAACATCTCTCCTTACAGAAATACCTGGCTGAAGAAGAGGTAAGTTAGGTATTTTTTTGTTCCTGTACAGAACTACTGTATGCCTTAATAAAGATGATTACCATGGTGAAATAATGAGTCTAACAGGATTTCCCTCAAGTAAAACATGCTTTTGTTTCTGCAGGATAGAGCTTTAATTTGTTATCCTGCTTTACCTCCTTATTTTTAAGATTGAACAATGTGTGAGTATTCCGGTTAGCAGGAATTTGCTGATACATGTCAGCATGTCACCCAGCAGATCAGGGTAAAAAAGCAGGACACAGAGCTGGACGTGGTGCACTTATAGCACCCTTAATGCTGTAAGAGTTACAACTATAAATAAGCACCCCTAATGCTATAAGAGATATAGCTATAGCACTCTTAACGCTGTAGGAGTTACAGCTCTAGCACCCTGAATACTCCTGCTGTGTAACAGAGTTTAAAAAAGGAAGGTCGAACAAAGCTCCACCAGTGCAGCTTTCCAGTTTGTCCACACTGTGTCACCCTGACTGCGGGCATTGCTAGGCTTGGCTGCCATTTTGGGGGAACAAAGCTAGCTTCCTTTTAAAGCTGTTAATCCTTCTTAAGGTATAGTTATCTCAGGGAACTGTTCCGAGGAGCAGCTCAAGGCAACTGTAAAGTATTATGACTGTTTGCAAAACGTCAAGCATTTGTTACTCATTTCCACTGGCATATTAACTTTGTCAAAATTAATACTAATAAATTGTAGTAGTAGTAATGTATAGTAGAAAAATGTGCAGCATTATTCTTGGAAAACTTATTGTTACTCGTTTGGATATTCAGTTAAGAATTGTATTTAAACCCTTCAGTTGGAGGTATTTCCAAGCTGAGTGGAGGCTTAATAAATAATAAAGCAAAAAATAAAACCAACATGCCGCATTCGTCCTCTGGAAGGAACCCAAATATATACAATAATTTTTTATACTGTAATGATTTTGAAGATTCAGAGATCCTAAAAATCACATAACTACATACCATAATGATGTCTGACAGGGACAACTGATGATAGAGATGACAGCAGAAAAATATTAGAAATATTATAATGACTTGCATTATTAGATAGAAATGCCCATCTATAACATGCTCATAGAACAAGCTAGAGCTAAATTATGATCTGTCCTGCATACGGTCGGGTGAAGCGGAAAAAGGATAGAAGATGTTTTCTCGTGCCATTGTCTTGGCTGTCTCTACAGTGCCTAGTGATCAACCCTACAGTCCTAGACACAGCATACCGATCGAGCAGCCTTGTGAACAGTTTGGAGGTAAAGCCACTCTCAAGATGATTGACATGCCAGGCGTAGGAATTGTATGGATTTTGGATGGAGAATAGGAGGCAACATTCCTGAGGAGCAGTAAAATTACAGTTAAAAGGTTTCTGTAAAACATGCAAATATAACTCACTTGTGATCTTTACGGGTATACTCAGTATGGGCATGCAGTAACTGCAAAGCAGTAGTCATATGTTTTCTATCTCTTCTGTTAAAAACGTGTTGATTTGGACTGTTTTCATTCCAAGTGTCCCCAGGCTGCCGCATGTGACTGTGAGAAGGGGGAAAGAGGCCTTCCTGGGCTTTCTGTAAGTACTTGTAATTTCTCAAATAAATACTGTACAAACCAATATCTGTTTCATTGTTGGAATTATTTAGGGAATTATTTGAACACAAATCCTGAGACAACAGAAATTTGAGGTTCAATACATAGTCCTCCACAGTTACACTGCATACGTCACGCCAGTAGGAAACTAGGAAATGCACAGCTACCTGCGCCTGCTGTGACACACTCCCTCTGAACAGTGGCATGAGCAGCTCTCCTTCACGCCACAACAGTTTAAAGGGCAGGAAGGAGGGCCTTTCCTGTGTGAAAGAGTAATTCTTCTGTTACAATCAGACAACCAACCCAGATGGATCTAACTAGCCCCAAATCAAACATTAGTATCTGAAAAGATTGCATAGAGCAAGAGAGAAAGTAAGAGGCTGACGTGTGGAGAACAATTGAGAAAAGGGGCTTGTAAAGAGAGTAAAACAGACTGGACATAGTCTTACAGGAACCACTAAGCAAATCTAGGGGCCTGCTTCATACAAGGTTTGCTGTTTCAAAATGAACTCCACCAGCTGAACAATCTAATATTATCTACCTATCACTGAACTAAAGCGCCACAGAACCTTACAGCCCTTGGTGTCAGAGTTTGAAACAACCCATCCTCATCCTTTTGGCCCGAACATCCTACATGTACGTGAACAGAAAGACAGACTGGTTTGACTCTGCACAGTACAGCATATTTTAATGGACAATGTAGCCTCTTCGGTAGTTTCGTTTGTGTTACGATTCCATGTCTTTAGTGGGAGAATGCAAGTACCTCTTAAACAAAAGCATGCATCCTGAGGGTTCAAAACTTCAGCTATGTAGCTAAAAAAAATAAATCAATCTGTTTTCCTGTTTTCTTTAGAGGAGACCAATACGATTTGACAGTCCGGGCGTACCAGGTGCAGTAGGCTGACCCTGCTCCAGCAGGGGAGGTTGGACTTAGATGATCTTTCAAGGTCCCTTCCAACCTGTAAGATTCTGTGATTTTTCTTTACAACAAAGCAAAATGGCAGCCTATTGAATCAGTCCTGCTGCTCCCAGAAATTAAATGTCAAGTGTATGGTAAATTAAAAAACAAAATCTATAGAAAACAAATGTCCTAAATATTAACAAAACCACCTATATGTTGTAAAAAACCCTATTTGATTAACATACAGGAATTGTCTTTTGTTGTTTTCAGGGGAAAAAGGATCACACTTGGGATGATGGATCTCCAGGCCTGAAAGGAGCAAAGGTGATATGATTTTTCAGATTTAGGATAAAGATTTGGTACTTTATTAATGTGGAAAGACTATCCTAATATTGTTCATGTACGTTCCACCTGTGATTGGGTTAAACTTAATCTACTTCCTTTTGTGGTAGTAAAGACTAAAATTCTTTACAAATTAAAATCTTTAATGCTCTGATGATTTTATACAGTAGATATAAGGAAGGAGCTGGTATGCCTCTGTGTTGCATCTATGTATCTACTCAGATAACTGGGACAATCCTGTCTTACCCTGATTTCACTGATCCTGATGTTGGTTTATTCATAGGGGGAGCCAGGTCTTAACGGAATCCCTGGACGAGATGGAACAGAGGTAAAAAAAGGAAATTTTTTTCCCTTCTTCTCCCATGAACAGTGTTTCTTCAAAGCAAAACAACTTTGTTTCCCTTATTTTACTTTTTTATTTTAAAATTGAAATAGCAAATTTCAATTCTGGTTTACCAGCTAATGATTCATTAACACTAGAAGAACTGAAAAAGTTATCATAGCTTAAAGAAAGGGAATCATTCCATCCTGTAAGAGTGATCTAGAAAGCAATTTCTAATAATATTTAGTATCTTCCAAAAGTGTGAAAAGCTCTAAGAGTCTTGCAGAAATTGACATTCTGCTTGCATCTTTATGGGTCAGTTTAAAATTTTCATTTGGCACATGAAGGATCTGATGTGCAATAGCAATGAAAAAGTTAAATAAAATACATGTAGGATGTAACCACAGAACCAGCCTCTCAGTGCCTAACTCATTCATATATGAATCACTCCTATTTACTCAGTACATAGTTTTTAATTAGTGACTCTTCTTGCTTTCAGCATTTTTCTCACTAAAATGGAAATAAGAACTCTACTTGATCTGCTTTTACATCATAAAAATCCCAATCAAAAATGACACTTTCATTAGATTCGTTCACACATAAAACAGCATTTATCAGTATTCAGTGCAGTATTTAGAATAGTATTGCCAAGTATATCAGAGATCCCACTCACTACCTGTTCATTAGAACCTGGAACTGTTTTTCTAGAGGGAATAGAATTTCTATAGTGCAAATTACTCACATTTTTTCCTTTTGGGCTATATATCCTCACAAGCTGCTTTGCTTCTTTATTTTCCTAGGGGAAATCTGGATATAAAGGAGAGAAGGTACTGCTTCTAGTCAGAACTTCTACTTACATAACAATATTTTATATTATCCATTATGTACAGTGTTGTATTTTTTATAAATATCAGTAATGTACAAAACCATCATCCTACCAGCTGCTGCACTAGCTGCAAGAGAAGACGTGTCCTTTTACCAATGAACTTACAACACAATTGCTATAATAGAGAATCGTAGAATATGTAATGAATAGAGTAGTATTCAGTCTTGCAACTGAAGCATCAAAGAATGAGATAAATATTTATTCCTGCTGTTTTCCAGGGTGAAAGAGGCACTTGTGGAGTCCCAGGGATAAAAGGAGACAGAGTAAGTAGCCACAGACTTGTTATGCTTTCAGGAAACACATTTAAAATACAGAAA
This sequence comes from Rhinopomastus cyanomelas, assembly GCA_013400115.1. Classification (NCBI taxonomy): domain Eukaryota; kingdom Metazoa; phylum Chordata; class Aves; order Bucerotiformes; family Rhinopomastidae; genus Rhinopomastus; species Rhinopomastus cyanomelas. The sequence goes on along the minus strand of VXBP01007939.1, from coordinate 2,395 downwards.
AGCTCCAAGTCCCTGAATTACAACCATGGTGATAGATTTAAGGCAAATATTAATTCTAAGGCTGAGAGAAATTGAAACTGACTATTAAAAAACGGAAGTGAGCAGGGAAACTGTTTTCAGCGATTTTTCTCAGCTCCTGTATTTTCATGTGATTTTTTTTACAGATCAAGGCACAATGTGTTTATAACAATGGCAAAACTTGACTTTAACAGAGGCAGAAGGGAGTGAGAGGTGAAAATGAATCAAGGTTTCTAGCACCAGTCTTCAAGGTTTAGTGTATCATTGCTGTGAATATTTTAAATGAAACAAACATTGTGGGTGCCTGATGATTAACTCTGTTCATTCTTAGTCTGCAGTCTGATTACTACAGTTCATTTTAAACTATCTATTCAGTTTCTGCTGGCTGATGACCTTCTCTTGATCTGTTCTTTATTTTAATGTGAAAATGTCTATAATAAAATACCTGTAGTGTCACATTAGTATACTGTCATGTAGTGGGTCCTTATCTGGATCCCCATGCATCCCACCAGGGTCATCATTAACATGGTGGGCTAGAACCCCTGACTATATTTCAACCAAGAACTTTTATCTAAAGCAGGGGTCCTCAAACTTTTTAACCAGGGGGCTGGTTCACTGTCCCTCAGACACTGTCGGGGGCCGGGCTATAGTTTGGAAAAAAATAAACTAATTCCTGTGCACACTGAACATACTTTATTTGTAGTAGTGCACAAAAAACAGGAAAAAGAATGAAGAACAATTGTAACCAACAAAAACAAGTAATATTTCAATGTGGACTATGGGCCTGCTTTTGGCTAATGAGATGGTCAGTGTTAGGGTCCATATTTGTCACTGCAGGTCGTAGCAAGTGATGCAAGTGTTCATCAGTTGGTCTGGATCTGATTGGAGATTTCAGATGTTTCATTCAGGAAAAAGTCTGCTCACAGACATGGGTGCTGCCAGATTTTGAGTGCCTGGTTCCTGAGATGATGATAGGTCTCTGAGGGGAGAGATGCACAGAAATTGGTGAGGCTGCTTGACTTGAATGCATCTTTCAGCGAGTCACAAGTCTGTAGTTCGGCCAATTCCATTTGGTAAATTGGATCAACAGTTTGAATGTCAACAGAAAATGGGTTCAGGAGAAGCTGTCTGTCCTGTTCTTGGAGACGAAGCTCTTCAAATCTAATTTGAAACTCCCTTTGCAACATTTCTAGTACATCCATAGATGTTTTGTTTGGGAATGCAACTGCTGGTTCTTCTGCAGACAGGTTTTGAGTTGTGGGGAGATGGCAGAAGTTTTCCTCCTTTACTTGGTTAGTGAGCAGGTCTGATTTGACTTGAAATGCTTTCA
>VXBP01007936.1:0-16662 GCA_013400115.1 Rhinopomastus cyanomelas | reverse complement strand
TGAGAGAGTTGGGGCTGTTCAGTCTGGAGAAGAGGAGGCTTCCAGGTGACCTTATTGTGGCCTTCTAGTATCTGAAGGGGGCTACAAAAAGGCTGGGGAGGTGCTTTTTAGGATGTCAGGTAGCGACAGGACTGGGGGAATGGAGCAAAGCTGGAGATGAGTAGATTTAGAGTGGATGTGAGGAGGAAGTTGACCATGATTGTGGTGAGAGTCTGGAATGGGTTGCCCAGGGCGGTGGTGGAGTCTCCATCCTTGGAGATGTTTACGGCCGGGATGAGTATGGCTCTGGCCATCCTGATCTAGGGTGGGGTGTCCCTGCCCATGGCAGGGGAGTTGGAGCTGGATGATCCTGTGGTCCCTTCTAACCCTGACTGACTGTATGACTTGGTCTAGGTGATCCTGCTGTGGCAGGGGGATTGGTCTAGATGATCTTTTGAGGTCTCTTCCAATCCCTAATGATTCTATGATTTTATGAAACATTTTTGTATGGTTGCATCCAGAAATAAAAAAAGAATCTATATAAAAATTGTAATGTCAGCAGAGTGATGGGTTTTTCTCTGTGCTCCTCATTGGCTTAGCTATCAAGCAAGACTTGAGTTTGAGCTGAGCTTTGTTGGTGTGACAAAAATTTTATATAAAAGGTTGAACTTGTGAGTTTTGGGAATGTTGTTTATGTTATTTTTCCTTCACTCATAATGAGATGCATTAAAAAAAATATGTGGAGTATTGTGTCCAGTTCTGGGCTCCTCAGTTCAAGAAGGACATGGAGCTGTTGGAGGGAGTCCAGTGTAGGGCATCGAGGATGATTAAGGAGGTGGAGCACCTCCCTTATGAGGAGAGGCTGAGGGAGCTGCGTTTCTTTATCTTGGAGAAGAGGAGACTGAGGTTTGACCTCATTAGTGTCTATAAATATGTGAAGGGTGGGTGTCAGGAGGATGGAGCCAGGCTCTTCTCGGTGTCATCTAGTGATAGGACGAGGGGCAATGGGTGTGAGCTGGAACACAGGAGGTTCCACATCAACCTGAGAAAGAACTTCTTCACGGTGAGGGTGACGGAGCACTGGAACAGGCTGCCCAGGGAGGTTGTGGTGTCTCCTTCTCTGGTGATGTTTAAGACCCGCCCTGATGTGTTCCTGTATGAATTGTTCTAGGTGATCCTGCTGTTGCAAGGGAATTGGACTAGATGATCTTTCGAGGTCCCTTCCAGTCCCTAATGATTCTATGATTCTGTGATCTCTCGAGCTTCTATGGTTAAATTCTGCACTTGACAATGACAGAACTTCAGACGCCTGTGGTATTTTCATATAGTATGATTTACAAAAAGGAAATAGAAGAGATGTCTACTTTGTAGGTGTTTAAAATTCGTTATATTCCAGTATATGGAATATATGCAGGTTATTTTGTTGAGATTGAGAAAAATACCTGGATTTGTAAGGGAATTTCGCATAATCCAGATATCACTTTCTAGTGCTTATTTCCTTTTAAACTGTTAAAACAGTTCTGCGTATATGTGGCATGTGTTCTACGCTTAATTGTCTATAAGTTGTCCTGTATGATTTTTCTTCTGTTAAAAATGTGGTTTTTTGGTTTTGGTTTTTTCTCTGGGAGGGCAGGGAGAAAATGTAGACAAAATGTGGGAAAGCTTTTCTGCTATTCTGTGTTTTCTGATTCTGGGAGAAATGGCAAACCAAACTGCAATCTGTACTAAGCACTCAGTCTTCTTCAGCTAAAGTACTTTTTAAAAAACAAATAATTTTTAATGTGAACTAAATCTTCAATGGTTTTGAAATTAGTATGTTATTTCTGGACTGTCTTCAGTGCTGAAAGACATATATATGTTAGAAAGACAGCAAAGGAAAGATGACTTTGACATTGTTACTGTTACCTGTGCAGGTTTCTTATTTCTAATGTCATTTTTGTCAAATGAGGAATGGCTGAGGGATCTGGGGCTGTTTAGCTTGCAGAAGAGAAGGTCGAGGGGGGAGACCTTATTGCTGTCTACAGTTACTTGAAAGGAACTTGTAGAGAGGTGGTGGTTGGTCTGTTCTCCCTAGCAGCCAGAGATAGGATGGGAAATGACCTTAAGCTGTGCCAGGAGAGGTTCAGGTTGGGTGTTAGGAGGAATTTCTTTACTGAAGGTGTTGGCAGGCATTGGAGGAGCATGCCCAGGAAGGCAGTTGAGTCACCATCCCTGCAGGTGTTTAAGAGAAGGCTAGATGCCTGAAGCACTGAGCTAGTGGGCAATAAAAACAATAAAAAATGGATGCATGCTTCATGACACAAACCTTATATTTAAAGCCAGATAGATATAGCTCTGCAGATAAGATGGGGTTTAACCACTGCAGTGACAGGCTGAGTCCTCGGTCTATACACATTTAGAAGTTATCAGGCAAAGCTGGAATGGAGAGTCTTAAGCAAAGATGGAATTTGTCCTTGATTTAAAGAACAACTAAGAGTAATCCAATGGAGTTTAAGACCATATTTTTATTTTAACATGGTTGAAGTTCATGGGTCTATTGAATTTGCTCATAAAGTGCTATGTTGAACATTTGTAGGTAACAGTGAGCATGCAGGTTCTGGTCTGAGGCACGTGTTTGTGTCACCCTTTTCCAGTAAATGTGTTCACATGATTTGCATCACACTAAATTAACTATACTAGAACTCATAGCATTCTTATTATTACCTAGTTAAGAAACAGAGGAGAAAAATGTTAGTAAAACTTCCTACTTACTTTTGTATATATTTTCTGGAGTTTTTTCTGTACCTTAGACAGAAAGCAGAAACTTGTCTTGTTTGGTGGTTTGGTTGTTTGGTTGGTTTTTTTTAAAGTAACGAAATTGAGAATATTTTATTGGAGTTTCTCATTTTAACTGACATAGAGCTCTTTAAGGTTTTGTGTTTTGTTGGCTTTTTGTTTTAAAAAAAGTCATCTTCTAAATGAAAGTTAAAATTGATCCTATTCTTCATATCCATAAAGGCCAAATAATTAAATCTGGAACACGTTCTTAATATTAGTTTGCCTGCTAGAAACTGAGGAAGAACTATTTGTTCTGAGGAATGTCAGCACTGCTGAAGGGTGGGCATGTGGAAGCTTGTCAGTTGGCATTTGACTTAAAATATCAAAATCTATGGCATTTTAAACATCTTAACATGTTTTCTCTGTTTTGGTTTGGATAGTGTCAGATGAATTTAAAGTATGATTGAATGACTGTAAACAAAAGATTGTGAAAAATGGTTCTGCCTTGGTTAGGAAATGTGTGTCATGATGCCTGTAATAAATACAGCTTCTGTCCAGAATGTCGAAATATCTTGAAGAGTTTTGCTCAAACAGATGAAGCAAAATTTACATCCACAGACTCTATTTTTTTTTCACAGTGACTTCAAGCATGGAATGAGCTATGTGTTTTGGATGTGACTGCTTTAAGCCTGTTTACAGAAAGGTGAATAGTTGTAATGTTGCTGGAATAGAAACTATTTTCTATCTTAGTGATACTTGATTAAGAGGAGTATGAGCAAAATTAAAAGCAAAGATTTATATTTTGATAAGTGACATAACACTTTCTTTTGTTTCAATTACAGTTGCATAAGCATAATACTAATTTAAAGATTAATAGACCTTACCTGCTGAAATGAAAGAAAATGTTTATTTTGGGGGGAAAATCTCAAGGCACTGCTTTAAAACTCCTAGGAAGTGGCCCGTTTCTATTAGATGTATGTATTATTTTCTTGCGATAATACAAGGTGTGTGAGGAGACCATCCTGTCTTTCTACTTGTTCTTTTTCATCCAAAGCGTAGAAAACTCTTTTTTAGGATGAAGTTAAGACACCTCTGTCATACACCTACTCATTTTACACTGCTGCTTTCCTGGTTACTGACTTCATTATTGTAAGATGGAGTGATTTTTGTATGTAACTGTGTATATGACTGAAGAAAAACATACTGAAGTCGTAGAAACCAAGTAAAAAAGACTGTTTATCGTCCATCAATTTATGTGCTTGTTCTAATCAGTAAATATTTAACCTATGAACCTTGTAACTACAGTTCTTAATAAAAGAAATATTTCTCAACATAGTATTTTTTCTCATATTTTTTCACAGAAATCTGCATTATTTCTGTATTTCTAATGACACAGGAGTAACACTATAGGTGACTCACAAGTAAACCTTTGCTGTGACTGCCCATGAGACCAGCTAAACTGTTGTTTACTAGTGACAGTAATGTGGAAATGTATCTGAGTAGTGAGAATAAACTGGTTTATTTTGTCCACACATAGTTTCAGGTGCTGTCATTTAAGAAAATTTCATGAAATGGCAAACCAGGAAAAGCCATTGCTATCACAATCTAAACTGTGTATGAGGCTGGAATGAAAACTGTGTACGAGGATGGTGTGTATGAGGTTGGAAGAGGTCCAGCACCTCTCAAAAAAGAAGTTTTACTGGAGTCTCTTGCTTGTTATAAGGTATACACTGCTACAAAGCTGTTTTTCAAGTCTTTTGCTGCTACACTTTCTCCTTGTAGGTACCACAGTTTACCAAGTGTACTTTTTAGGGTCAAAAAGTTAGTGAATTTAAGAAATATTTCAATGTTATTTTTTTAATCTAATTAAGACAATCATAAATATTAGCATCTAGTCTTCCTAATTTAAATGTCTATCTAATTGCATGTATGATAGTCCTGCTCTTGGTGGACTCTTGGCTTCTCATTTTCCTTTTGGCTTTTGTTGTAGAAATACATGTTCAGCCAATGTTTACCTGTTTTCTTCTGCAATGCACCTGCTACGTGTTAGTTCATGGTTTACTGTGGCCAGTAGGCACTTTTGACCATTATGTGGTCAACTACTGCATTTAAAAATAAAGTTGCCAATGTTAGTTACAATTGTATTGCTGAGGTACGTAAGGTGGAAAAGACGGCTATAGAAACATTCGGGTTGGGAAAGACCCTTGAGTTCAAGGTCAACCATCAACCCTACTCTACCACCGTCACCTGTAGGCCAATTCTTTAAGCATCACATCTAAGTGACTTTTAAGTACAACCAAGCATGGTGACTCAACTATCTCCCTGGGCAGACTGTTCCAGTCCCTGACTATTCTTCCAGCGAAAAAAGTTTTCCTGATGTCCAGCCTTAAATGCCCCTGGTGCTGCTCGAGGCCGTTCCCTCTTGTTGTATCATTATGTCCATGATGTGTTTTAAGTGAATCTGAGTTCAAGTGTTTTACATATGGACTACTTACTGAAACAACTGTTTTGTTTTTGTGCATGTAGGTGATTAAAAACAAATTGGAAAGGTTAAACCTATGGGCTTCTGAACTGCAGGGACTTTGTGCAATTCTGTTAGACAGAAGATTCTGTAGCTAATATTACAAGTATTTTAGAGCTAGGGAAAATCTGATGTGTCAGTAGAAACCTTTGTTTTCTGTGATATGACTGCAGCAAAAAGATTTGTTTTCATCTGTTCCTCTTTATCTTGGTGCTGTCTGGCTCCTCTGACAGTTCCTCTACTTTCTGGCAGCTGTGCCAGAGTAGCTTTAGTGGTTGTGAATGACTGTTAGGTAGATGATCCAGGTTTCAAAACCAAGGGAATTGACTTGAAATCATCCTTGGAAGCAGCTCCTTCAGAAAAAGGCTGTTTATCCCTTAGTTAAAGATTGGGTCAAAGAGTGTTTGGTTTTGAGAGTTTTGTGTTTCCTTGCTGCTCTGTACAGTATTTGATGAGAGGATACAGTATGGTCTCATGTTATCGGTGCCCACTGCTGTCACACACCTAGAGAAAATTAGTAACTTCCCTTGAGAAAAGCAGTTAGTGTTTGTGTTGATTCTTTAATTACAGTTAATATTATATAATTCTGTTGTCTGCATTTTCATATTATCTCTCTTTATTTTTGATCCAGATTCCACCAAGAAGATTAAGGATGTCTTAGAAGAGTTCCATGGCAGCGGTGTGTTAGCAAAATATAACCCTGAAGGGGTAATTATTCTTCTTTCTTTTGTGGTCAGGAATGGTGGGAGGGAATATTTGCAGTGCATTTGAAACAGAAGATTATTCGTAATTCACCTGTATTTGAAACTATTTGGAAAACATTTTGAAGAGCTAGAAGTTTATAGCATTGACATTAGACAGACCTGCTTAATAATTTACATCAAGTGACATTTTCCTTTGTGTGATGTAAAAAAATAGCAATAACACCCCCACTCCATCATCCCTGCCCCCCGTTATGGTAAGGTTAGCACACTTCCAAGTTCTTTTAGAGATTGCTGTATGTTAAGTGTAATTTCAAAAGTCAGAAAAGTAAAATCTGTTGAGTTAAGGTTTCTTTGGATATTTGGTGTCTTTTGCATTGTTTCTAGTCACGGAATTCCCGTTATTAGAGGGGATTTTTTTCTCATGTTATGAAACAAAGAATTCAGCTAAGAAGGAGTGTGTGTGTGTATGTATTTATATGTGTATTGTCACTACAGATTCAACAGTAGACAAAATACTCTGATTTGGCTGGTAGAAGAAGCCACATTGTTTTTCTTTTGTTATCTTCAATTACATTTTGTGTTTGCTTAGCACACCCTAACAGTGTGATTCAAAATGTAGCTAAATAAAAACCCATTTCAGTAGTATTTCAAATAGAAATGTTTCTATCTTTGCTTATACCATGTGGAATTCAGGACAGAAAAATGTGCTTACCGTTATGAAAATGACTTGATCTTGTATTTCAGGATGTAAAAGACAACAACTATTGTCAAATTGCTCGTTAAGTATTGCATGCTGCAAAGCATAAGATTGGCAATTTTAGTCAGTTTCTGAGAAAAACATTTCATAGTTCATTAAAATAATATTCTGTAGATTATAAATGGTTTTTTAGTTTTAATAATCTGTGGTTCTGTTGAGGATGGGAATGCTGTGACCTCCAAATTTATTCTCCAATGTAAAGCTAGAGGACTTCCCTTAAGTGATTTTTATTAGAATGTAGACATGTTTTTGTTTCTTTTTAGTAAAGTGTGAACTGGTGATTTACCAATGTAGTGCTTGGTATTTTTTTCCTACATTTAATCTTGCAGTTTCCTTTGTGCTCTTAGTGTATATGATAAAATTGTATGTTTATTTTTTACACTTTTTTCTTGAAATTCTGACTTTCAGGCGTCTTACGATGGTTCAGTTTTGTGAAGTGTAACCTCTTGAAGTACAAAATATGCATATTTAAATAACATGTTGCCATGTAGATAATGTTGTCAAGTTACTCATGTGTGTATATGAACAAATAGGTATTTAATGTTGCATAATTAGTTGTTTTGAACAGTCTTTGCTCTGATTTGGTGACATATGGATGTTGCGTCATGGCCAGAAGTGATCAGTGTGGGCCCTTGGGACACCTGCTCTGACTCAAGTCAGGTGAACAGGCAGAATTTATGCAAAGCTGGAATTAGTAAACTCGGTTCATCCTGACCCGGGTCTGTGACTCTGTGTGACATTTCCCAAAGTTCTTCATCCCATAGTGATTTATCTGCAGAATCCTATCAGTGTGGGGAAGCCTCCAGGGATTACGCAGCAGCAGAGAACACAGTGAGCAGGATGGGAGGATAGAAAGGGAGGAAGTCAGTGACTGCAAGTTAGACACCCTGTAGTTGCTTCAGTATCTTCAGCAGGGATGAAGCCATTCACTACTACTAGGCTAATGTTGACATAAGATACACACTTACTTTGACACCTTTTTCCTTGGTACTTAGCAGTCAAACTTGAGGGATCATAGGATCATAGGATGTTAGGGGTTGGAAGAGACCCAAGAGATCATCGAGTCCACCCCCCCTGCCGCAGCAGGACAAAACTATCTAACACAGATCACAGAGGAACGCATCCAGGCGGGCCTTGAAAGTCCCCAGAGAAGGAGACTCCACGACCTCCCTGGGGAGTCTGTTCCAGTGCTCTGTGACCCTCACAGTAAAGAAGTTCCCCCTTGTGTTGAGGCGGAACCTCCTCTGCTGCAACTTACACCCATTGCTCCTTGTCCTATCACAGGGAGCAAGTGAAAAGAGCCTGTCCCCCCCCTCCTGGCCAGCCTTCAGGTACTTATAAACATTGATCAAATCTCCCCTAAGTCTTCTCTTCTCCAGACTAAAAAGCCCCAAGTCCCTCAGCCTCTCCTCATAAGCCATGCCCTCCTGTCCCCTAATCATCCTCGTAGCCCTCCGCTGGACCCTCTCCAGTAGATCCTTGTCCCTCTTAAACTGGGGGGCCCAAAACTGAACACAGTACTCAAGATGAGGCCTCACCAGGGCAGAGTAGAGGGGGAGAAGAACTTCCCTCGATCTGCTGGACACACTCCTCCTAATACACCCCAGGATCCCATTGGCCTTCTTGGCCACCAGGGCACATTGCTGTGCCATGGTTAACCTGTTGTCCACCAGGACCCCCAGGTCCCTCTCCACAGGACTGCTTTCCAGTAGATCACCTCCCAGCCTGTACTGGTGGAGTTTGTTATTCCTCCCCAGATGCAGGACTCTGCACTTGTCCCTGTTGAACCTCATCTGGTTTCTCTGTGCCCAGCCCTCCAGTCTGTCCAGGTCTCTCTGGATGGCAGCACAGCCCTCAGCCATATCAGCCAAGCCTCCCAGCTTGGTGTTGTCGGCAAACTTGCTGAGCAGACACTCTGTGCCCTCATCAATGTCATTGATGAAGATGTTGAACAAGAGCGGTCCCAGCACCGATCCCTGGGGGACACCACTAGTCACAGCTCTCCAGTTGGACCTGGCACCACTGATCACCACCCTCTGAACTCTATCTTGCAACCATTTCCTAACCCACCTCACTGTCTGCTCTTCCATCCCACACTTCCTCAGCTTGCTCACTAAAATTTCATGGGAGACAGTGTCAAAGGCCTTGCTAAGGTCAAGGTAGACTACATCCACTGGTTTCCCTGAATCTAACCATTCAGTTATTGCATTATAGAATGCTATCAGGTTAGTCAAGCAGGACTTCAGTGTCAAGGGAGTGCATTGTAATGAAAACACCAGCTAGCGGTAACACTGCTTTGGACCTAGTAGGGTTTATTAGCTCAAGTTTCATGCCATGAGCTGGACTGGAAGCAACGCAGCTGAAATACCCTCTTCTGTTGAGTAAAATCCCATGTTCTGGGTCAGTTCCAAGTCAGACAGAACTGCCTTTGCATAGGTGTGTCTGTATTTTGCATTCAGTAAGCTGTGTGAATAAACTCCTTACAGAATGGTTTAGTGGTTGCATCTGATCGGATGAGTGCTTCATGAGCTGCATATGTGATTTAAGTCACATTACCTGTTAATGAGATTACAAAATTGACTGATCCAGTTGAAATCATAGTGCTGCTTTATGCTTCCACATATTATGGACTGTACTTCTGTTTGTTGCTGTTTTGTAGAGAATACCATCATGTTACTGATCTAGCTTTCACAGCTCATGATCTTCTATGCACTCAATGTAATTTTCAAGACTTGTCAATACTCTGCGAAAAGATAGTGCCAGTTTCTTCTCTGAATAAACATGAGGCATAAAGCTGTGACAGATTTAGCAGTGTAATATGTTTATGTACTTAAGAAAAAGCCTTAATAACTTCCTCTTTCAAGGTTCTCTCTGCTTAAAGGGTTCAGCAATGTGTTCCGCACCATTGCTTCAATATTGCAGTTTTTTATTGCAAGCTGATTTAATGAGACTAAATAGCAGTAGAAAAGCTATTGTTGTTTAAAGATTGTCACCTGAAATAATCTAGTTTGTTTTTCCACTATCTTCTGTTTCCTCAAGTGAGTGGTTTTGTGGCTTATTGAAAATGATATATCAGATTATCAAAAGCTAATCCAGTACAGCAAGTTCATTTGTGGAGCTTTTACAATTTGCTTTCAGAGTAGGGGAGATGACTAAAACTCTACAAATGCTCCTGAATCTCTGTTCTTTTACCTTCTTAAGTCAATGTCAAATATATCATTAAAAATGAGTTTTGTACCCACATAGGTGGGTTAATATCAGCCAGCAGCATCATGTGCTTCTTGATCTGTGGGGCCAAGCACTGGACATAATACTCCAGATGTGGTCTCACCAAGGCAGAGTAGAGGGGGAGAAGGACCTATCTCCATCTGCTAACCACCTCCCTTTTGATCTACCCCAGGATGCTGTTGGCCCTCTTGGCCACAATAGCACACTGCTGCCTCATGGTCATCCTGCTGGCCACCAGGACCCCCAGGTCCTTTTCTCCTACACTGCTCTTCAACATATACTGGTACCTGGGGTTGCTCTTGCCCAGAAGCAAGACTCTACAATTACCCTTGATATATTTCATTAAGTTTCTCTCTGCCCAGCTCTCCAGCCTGTCCAGGTCTTGCTGAATGGCAGCACAATCTTCTGGGGTGTCGGTGACACCCCAGCTTTGTGTCATCAGCAAACTTGCTGACAGTACTCTCTAATCCCTCATCCAAGCCATCAATGAATAGATTGAACAGGACTGGTCCCAGCACCGACCCCTGTGGCACTCCACTAGATACAGGCCTCCAACCAGACTCTGTCCCACTGACCACTACTCTCTGGCTTCTATCCTGCAGCCAGTTCACGATTCACCTCACTACCCAATCATCTAGACCANGGGCAGGTACTTGGGACAGGGTCACCTCCCCCCAGGACAGGTCACTTTGGGGAGCGGGTCCTCCCAAAGCAGTGTAACTTGTTTTCTTCATGAAAGTGCAAACTATACATCTGAAAATTCTGGTGATTTTCAAACTGCATCACCTGGCAGTGATTTCCTCCGTCTCCCCTAGCATGTGCGGGTGCATCCCGTCAGGGCCCACGGATTTATGTCCATCCAGCTGGGTCAACTTGTCTGTAATCCAGTCCTCATCAACCAGAGCAAACTCCTCTCTTGTCTCAACTTTGTCTGGAGTCTCAGCAGTCTGAGGCTTGATATCGGGACAGCCCCCAGAAGTATAGACAGAGGCAACAAAGGTGTTCAGTATCTTTGTCTCCAGGGCACCCACTTCATTCAGAAGGAGGCCTACATTGCCTCTAGTTTTAGTTTTCTTGCAGTGTATTTGAAGAGGCCCTTTTTGTTGCCCTTGACCTCTCTTGCAAGGTTTAATTCCAAGGAGGCCTTGGCTATCCTAGTTGCATCCCTACATCCTCTGACTAGAGCCTTATAATCAATCCAAGTGGCCAGCCCCTCCTTCTGTGACCCACAGACTTTCTTGTTCCTCTTGACTTTGCCCAGTAGCTCCGTGTTTAACCACGCAGGTCTTCTGGCTCCCTTCCTTGACTTCCTACCTGTTGGAATGCTCTTGTCTTGGCCTTGAAAGAAGTGATCTTTGAACGTTAACCAGCTATCTTGGGCCCTTTTACCTGCTGGTACCCTGTCCCATGGGATATTCCCTAGCAATTGTTTGGAAAGGCCAAAGTTTGCCCTCCTGAAGTCCAGGGTTGTGATTCTGCTGGGTATTCTGTTCCTGCCACATGAGATCCTGAAGTCCACCATGTCACTGCAACCAAGGCTGCCCTCAACCTTCACTCCTTCAACCAGACCCTCCTTGTTAGTGAGTACAAGATCCAGCAGCACTCCTCTTCTAGTGGGCTCCTCCACCATTAGGAAGTTGTCACCAGTGCGCTGGAGGAACATCCTGGATCCACAATTCGGATGTAGACTAAAAGAATAAATCTACCTATGTAGATGTACCACAAAAACATAGAGTTGCAGGAAGATATTGACAACAGATGTGTAATAGAGAGTTCTACCCAAGTTGAGCAGAACATTTGCAGACAGGTTGCAATTTTTTGCCTTCTGCAAGGGAGTTTTGCATTTTTGCAAGTAGTGCAGGTATTTCTAACAAGCTTTTTTCAGAGTCCTGCTGAATTCCTGAAGTTTTAGGACGTTTAAAAATTAAATCTGTAGATGTATCAAAGATATCTCTGGTAACTCTAGTTTGGCAAAAGTCCATCACAATCAGTGTACTTTATGCAGAGAATATAACTGTATTTATAACTTCAGGTAGAACTTCTTATTTGGAATGAGTAATAGCCGTTTGTGATTAAGGTAGAAAATTAATACAGGAGCTTTTTATAAAACAGTAAAAAATACTAAACACTAAAGCAGCATATAATGATGACTTTTGTGACACTGGTTGATAGACTTTATGGAACTGTAGAGTTATAGACCTATATGTGGGAAAAAAAACACTTAAAATCCTCAAATCCAACCACTAGCCTAAAGCTGCCAAGTTCACCAGTAAACCATGTCTACACCTCTTTTAACCATTTTTAGGGGTTGTGACTAAACTACATCCCCTGGCAGCCTGTTGCAGAGCTAGGTAACCCTTTTTAGTGAAGAAAATTTTCTTAATATCCAGTCTAAACCTTCCTCTTGTTATTTGGGAAAAAGAGACCAACCTCCACCTCACTAACAACCTCATTTCAGGTAGTTGTAGGGCTTGATAAGGTGAACCTCCTTTTCTTCACACTAGAGTTCCCTCAACTTCTTCTCATCTTCTGCTCTAGACTTCTGCTTCATTACCCCTTTTTGGGTATGCTTCAAGCACCTCAATGTTCTTCTTGTAGTGAGGGACCCCAAACCAAAACACAATATTTGAGGTATGCCCTCACCAGTTCCTAGTGCAGAGGGATGATCACTTCCCTAATTCTGCTGGCCACACTATTTCTGATACAATCCAGGATGTCATTGGCCTTTTTGGCCACCTAGATATGCTGCTGACTCATAATCAACCAGCTGTCTACCAATAACCCAAGGTTCTTTTCCACCCAGCAGCTTTCCAGCCACTCTTACTCAAGGCGGAAGCACTGAAAAGGGTTCCCATCATCCAAATGTGGTACTTTTCTTTCTGGAGTCACGTGCGGTTGGCTTTGACCCATCAAGCCTAGCCATATCCTTCTGTAGAGCCTTTCTACCCTCAAGCAGATCAACATCGCTTCCCATCTTGGTGTCATGTGCAAACTTACTGTGAGTGTAGATATTGAACGAAACGGATTCCTGTACTCAGCCCCGGGTAACACCACATGTAACTGCCCACCAAGTGGATTTAGCTGTTTGGGCCTAAGCACTAAGACAGACTTTTACCCAGCGAAGCTTATGCCTGTCGTTAGACTATAAGCAGCCAGTTTCTCTAGAACACAGTGTCAAAGGAATTCCTAATCCAGTTAAACAAGATCACTTTGTCACAGAAGGAGATCGAGTTAGTCAAGCAAGACCGGCCTTTCATAAACCCATGCTGACTGGGCTTGATCATCGGGTTGTCTTGTACATGATATCTGATGTCACTCAAGATCTGTTCCACAAGCTTCCCAAGTACCAATGTCAGACTGATGGGCCTGTAGTTCCTCAGATCATCTTTCCAGCAATTCTTGCAGATAAGTGTCCCATTAGCTAAGCTCTAGTTTTCTTGGAGATGAGTGCTTAGTCAGGACTGCTGAGAAATGATGCAAAGTGATCTGATGACCACATACAGCAGCTACCTCAGTACCTTTGGGTAGATTCCATCCAGCCCCGTAGACTTATGTGTATCTGAGTGGTGTAGAAGACTGGTAACAATTTCCCCTTGGCTTATGAGGGCTTCACTCTGCTCCTTGTCTTTGTCATCTGAGTATGTGGATAACAACTGGTCTTACAAAGACTGAGGTAAAAATGCATGAAGTACCTCAGCTTTTTCCTCATGCTTTGTATGTTTTCCTACGTATCCAGTAAAGATTGGAGTTTCTCCTTAGCCCTCTTTTTATTTCTAATGTATATATCTGGAATTTCCTGACCCATATCAAAAGGAGTATGGCCAGCAGGGCTAGAGAGGTGATTCTTCCCCTGTACTCAGCAATAGTAAGGCTGCATCTTGAGTACTGCGCTCAGTTATGGGACCTCAATACAAAAAGGCCGTTGAGATGCTGGAGCATGCCCTAAGAAGGGCAGCAAATCTAGTGAAAGGCTTGGAGGACAGCTCTTGTGAGGAGCAGCCGAGAGATAAGGGGTTGTTTTGTCTAGAGAAAAGTCACTCTTTACAACTACTGAAAGGAGGTTGTAGAGAGGTGGGGGCTGGTCTCTTCTCCAAAGTCACTAGCAATAGAGCACGAGGAAATGGCTTGAAGTTGTGCCAGGAGAGGTTTGGATTGGCCATCAGGAAAAAATTCTTCACTGAAAGAGTGGTCAGGGATTGGAACAGGCTGCCCAGGGAGGTGATGAAGTTGCTGCCCTGGCAGATGTTCAGAAAAACGAGATGTAGCCCTGAGGGGAAGATATGATTTAGTGGATATGGTGGGATCAGGTTGATGATTTTGTAGGTCTCTTCTAACTTTAATGATTGTATGATTCTGTTCTATAACGTAGCATTGTATTAACTTCAGATTGTTTCATTAGTGACTATTCTTGACAAGAAATTGATGTTAGTGTTTATTTAACATATACAGCGTTGAAAAGACAAACATTGTGTTTTCCCCTTTGATTATCTATCCTTGTAATGGTTAAAATAAATTGCTTGCATGCTCTAATCAAGGCTAGAATGCTGAATGATACTCGTTTCGTGGCATATGTGCTAATGCAAGAAAACAGGATTTCCATCTAATGCCATAAACCTGTTCCTGTGTGCGACTAACCCTTCAGCAAAAATAGTTGTTAGAAGAACGGCCCGAGTGCTGCAACACTGCGCTAACGTATGTGTGTTCTTTCTTTCCTTGCATGCGGTACAGAAACCAGATATACTTAACCAAGTAAGTAATCTTAATTTGAATGTTTGCTTTCCATTTGCTGTGCATAGGAGCAGTGTCTTTTATTGTGTAGGCTTCCATTGAGATGTCATTTACTAATAAATCCTGCATTTGGCCATTCTGTCAGGTAATAGACAAATATTTAAAGCTGAGAGCACGTTTCCTGCTGGCAGAATTTTCACTAGTTGAATTTCATTGTTGTCATTCCTGTACATAATTTTGCTAACATTAAATGAGAAGAATATAACAAGGGGAGGCAATTAATTTGTACCATACTTGTAGAAATGTCTGTGTGCTAGTAAGATTTCATAATGGTTTATATTATTGTGAAATTACAATAACTCATTTCAAAAAAAATTAATTAAATACCTTGTCTATAGCCATATAACAGCATTTACATGTAGCAGGTTTAAAATTGCAGATTTTATGGTGTTAATAAGGCCTGTAAAATCCTTTAGGCAATTGTGACTTTAAAGCCACAATTAAAAAGCTGATCATCAACCCTACACTCTAATGTCAAGAATCTTCAGCAGCCTAAATCCAGGTATAAAAATAAAATGAGGGGGGAAAAAACCTGGGGAAAAAGGCCTAATCAAATAGTCTAGTTCTTTAAATGACCTAGTTATTGTTCCTTTGTAGCACAGAGGTGTTAAAAAGCCTCTACTCTGCTGTTCTTGTAAGAGGCAGCCAGAACAATGAAAATGTCAAGAGACTGAAAGGGTTAGATTGTTGGAAACTCTCATTTTCTGAGGTCAAAGGCCAGTTGAGCTTTTAGAGGTGTTTTCCTGAGAGCAATACTCCCTGTTCCAATAAGGGCTCAGTTTTCTTCAGGTAATGTTACTTTTTTTAGTAAGCTGACAGAGTGACTGCTCTAGGTCCTGAAAGACACAAGGTAATCAGGTCAAAGCAGTGTGTCTAGGGTCAGTCTTGAGATTCATCATTGTTTTTACTAATACCCTTGTCAAAAGAAGCAGATGAATACTGATAGAATCAACTCACTAAACCAAATTTGAGAATTGTTGCTAAAATGAGGAAAAATCTGAACATTCCACTGGAAAGCTGGATGATGCTATGTGCTATAGGAAGTGGAAATGGAATACAATGCACCCATGCAGAGTACAGTGTGTGTGGTACCCTGTAACTAGTCACATTATTAGACAAAGCACTGTATATGGGAGGTGATCACAAGGTGCTTGCAAAGCATCACTGTGGTCTGGTTGTGAATCACTCTGGTTATAAAAGACCCTTGGGATCATTGAGTCCAACCATCTACCCTACATTACAAATTCACTCCTAAACCAGATCTCTCAACACCTCATCCAAATGATCTTGAAACACATCCAGGGATGGCAACTCAACCACCTCTCTGGGAAGCCTGTTCCAGTGCTTGACTGCCATTTGTGTGAAAAAAATGTGTCCTAATATCTAGTCTAAACCTGCCCTGTTGTAACTTGAACCCAGGCCCTCTTGTTCTATCAGGAATTGCTTGTGAGAAGAGACCAGCACCAACCTCTCCACAACATCCTTTCACGTACTTGTAGACAGTGATGTGGTCTCCTCTCAGCCTCCTCTTCTTCAAACTCAAGAGCCCCAGCTCTTTCACTCTTTCCTCATAAAATTTGTTCTCCAGGCCCTTCGCCAGCTTAGTTGCTCTCCTCTGTACTTGCTCTGCAGCATTCTTTAGGTGAGTAAGTTTTGCTAATACCCAATCTGAACATTGCCTGGTGCAACTTGACTCCATTTCCACTCATCCTAGTTACTAGAGAGAAGAGACCAACACCCACCTCACTATGACTCTTCCGCAGGCTGAACAGCCCCAGTTCCCTCAGCCTCTCCTCAGTGGATGTATTTCATTTCAACCATACTGGTAATGATCCAATGCTTATGCAAAGTTAGGAGTTTCTACTATTTATTCTGGTGTTTCATAACTTTTTTATTGGTGACAACTTCCTGATACAAATGGTGGAGGA